>JAZDUA010000060.1:947500-962500 GCA_038098605.1 Gryllus longicercus
TATTTGAAATTCGCATAAGAATACCTCGTCATGTAACTTCGAAGACTGTAATATACTGAGGAGCTAAGTAAAGCTGCGCGTTAAATATTTGATAAAGAGAAATAAACCTGAATTTCTGAGGTGCATCATACATCACGTGAATTTGCAAATATATTAGTTTGTACCTGTTGCTCTAATAGACGCGAGTTTGCTTTATTATTATTATTATTATTATTATTATTATTATTATTATTATTATTATTATTAAGAGTTCGGTTATAATATTTTAATGAAGTTAAGCTTTAAAACAAACGTTTGCTTGCCGTCCTGCGAGATATGGTGCCCTTCTTTGCGGACAATTATCGGGAGTGTTGCAATTTCTAATGGACGCCTGCGGTGCGGACTTCGCCCCGACTCTCCTTCCTCCCACGTTGTTTGGCGTGAAGCCTATCGCATTGTGGAGGCGAAAAGGTCGCCTCCACTCCCTCCCCCGAACAGTCTTTTGACAGCTCTGCATTCACGTGATTTAACATTAATTTATCCCCTCACCCGTTCATGAGAGTGCAAGTTGAGAACGGTTTCTAAAGCCTTAATGCTCTTTAAAATTCTGATTCGTTGATTAACTAACGAAAGCCGCGGCCGCAAATGTCGCCGATTCCGTGTAATGCTGGGTTCCGAGTCGATTCTGAGCAATGCATTTCTCGAGTTAACTCACTCGTCTGAGCAGTCAACAACAGACTCAACGCCAATCTTAACTGTTATTGGAGCGTAGTAGATGTCTGGGATATATCTTGGATGTCAAGCATGGAAGAAATATAAATATATTACAGCTTTGATTTCACATTCTATATTCGCTAACACATTTTTGAATATGTAGGTGGGATCGGATATCTGCCGTTCTCAGCATAGCATTTCGGGACCTATTGATGCATTATCATATTTCTCGGTAATAAGTAAATGATTTTAACATTGCTATTTTTACATTAATCTATACACTATTTATTGCATTCGAATATTTAAAAGAACGACAAGTAGTTGGCGTTTAATGCAGCCTTTATATATATTAAACTTTCCAAAAACTTAATATCGCAACCGCAGGTAAGCTCTGCAGGCAGAGCAGAGCGTGTGGTTTCAAAGGGGTAATTTCCGGGTGTTTTTGGGAATAGAAGAGTGACTTCACCATTTTTGTTGTATCAATAGACTTCTAATTTGAAGCTATATTAAACTGACCAGAACGGCACCAGCTCTATCCTGATCTCTATGTGGGGCCTCCGCCGTCGCCTGGCAGTGAATCTTTCATTCGCGTTCTTTCAGCGAGTCGCGCAATTCGGGAGCGATTTCGCCGCCCTTGCCTCCGCACATGCTCTCGCCACCGCTCTCAATTCGACCCCGCCCTCTCGCCCGCTTCCGCCACCACCCCCGCTGTCGCCCCCCCCCACCCCCACCCTCCGCTCCGCCGCGCCCGCGCACTGGCTTCGACGGGTCTCGCTCCGCGTGGGGGCTGCTGTTGAACTGAACCCAACTGGGTCAGCGCTTGGTGACGCTGGATAATTTGCGAGTCCATTTATTTATTCAGTGGGTGGTTATTTTGCTTATCGCAAAACCCGTGGGATGAATGAGCCAAAGAGTGACTATTGATAGAGTGAAAATGTCGCTCAATCTTTTAGTTATCTACAACTTGAATTTACAAGACCCGTCCCAGAGTAGGATATTTACGTATTTACTAACGTCAAATAAATCGCAATTAATAAGAATTGGTCAAATCTGCCAGTGCAGTGTTGAGTTCGTCGTTGCAAGCTATTTGTTTATCTGTATTACCATCAGTAGAGTTAGCTGAATTAGTAGAGATGTCGCTTCACCTACTATACTCGCTATTTTGATATGCCCTTCTTTTAAAAGAAATTAACCTCTTTACAAATTGTGGTTAATATTAATGCTGAGACAGTAATATACTGCGCAATGACATCCGTGCTATTTGTTGTATTAAGCAGCGGCGGATCCAGAGGCTAACTGTGGGAGGGGAAATGCAAAATGTATTGGTTGAAAGTATCGTATTACAGCTTTTGTAAAATGTTGTAGGCTACACTAGCTTATGCTGCAATACGATTTATGCGTTTTAACGAATATCCTGAAATATTTTTGCTTAAACGTTTCGTAACAAGTTAAAATTAATATATACACTGAAACATTTGGAGGTGGGTTGTCACTAATGTCTCACCCTGTGGATCCGGGCTTATTAAGGATATGGACTTACAACAAGCCTCGATAAATATGAACTGGGCGTGTATATTTGTATATCGGACGTGCCCTCTTCAATGCTCTTTTCAGAATGGTCACCTAATCTTATCTACAATCTGTTAATTTTCTTAGTTGTGACAATTTTATATTAAAAGATGTCTCAAGGAGAATGATAGTCAAAGCGGTCGAGTTAGATAAGGCGCTTCTTATGGTTTTCGTTTTTGTAATTTGCATCATGATTTATATTTCTTTATTTTCTCTCATATCGGAGTGATTTACTACCAATATTATCTTTAGTTCCTCTTCTAAAATGGCTCTTTTAAGGGCATTGTTGTCTTTGAATCAGGTGTACAAGGCTATCGTAGAGTCAACAGCAAAGAGATAAGTTGTAGTTCTGCATTCCATAACTTGATTTTAAGAATTGCTTCATATTTACTTTTAGCCTACCTCCACCATGGCAACGTAAGCAGCAGAAACTACCACAAAAAGAACCGGACTGTAATTATATTTCTTGAGCAACGTTGTGATAATCGTGAAAAATTCACCCCTAATTTACAGTATACAATGCAGAATAGATATTTTAATGTTTTGTCTTTTTAACATATTTTGTTTTTAAATATCTTTTGTTTCTATAATTAATTTCGTCGGTCGTAAAGGCGTAAAGGCGTACGATTCCTTAAAATTCCTAGTCTGTAAAAGCTTTTCGTAAGTTTTTCTGGAGTGAAGTACTAACAGGAGCATCGTGTTGATGAAAATGAAGGCCTAAAGTACGATCAGACAGTTTGCATCCCTTCTTCAGTTCTCTAGTCCACAGTCTCCATGATCGATGACTTGTGATGACACGTGAGTGGTTTTAATTTTTTTTTTGCTGTCGCTATCGTCATGTAACCAGTGGTGCACTTCATTGCTTGTGTCGACTACTACCTTTCCTGATTCTAGTCTTCAGGGATTCACATTGCTGGCGTCATCGCACCTCATCCACCGCGCTTTGCTTGCCCTGCAGCCCGTGTGCGTCATCGTCGTATTTCACTTCTCCTTTGGCCTTAGCCGCATGGGCTGATCCCATCTCGCCCACCGCTCTCGCTAAGTCGAACGTCGTTTCAATCTACACTTCTTCACCTCTTTTTCTCTTTTATCCTCAGAATCCTTATCTCCTACCTGTGCTGCTCTCGTTTAGTTTCGCTGCCGCCGTAGCTGCGAGTGATTGTCTTGCCTCGAGCGGCTCGGCGGGCGGAGGATCCGGGTTCGAGCGCCACCGAGGTCGTTGCCGGGCGCGGTGCGTTCCACGCGAGCCGCCGCGCCGTGCCCGCCGCCATTTCTAACGGTGCGCCGCCCGGGTCCTCCACTCTGGCTGGACTGACCGCCCGGCCCCGCCCGGCCCCGCCCGGCCCCGCCCTGCCCCGCCCTGCCCCGCCCTGCCCCGCCCTGCCCCGCCCTGCCCCGCCTCGCCTCGCCCGACCACTTCCACCATGCTAACCACACTACACTCCGATTTAAGTACAGTGACATAACTTTCGGTCAGCTTTTAGAACAGAAATAACTACGACTAAATCGGAGAATCTGTCCATCCCTAGTTCTCTCTATTTCACTGTTGTCGAATAACCTAACTTGCGCTCTCGTTCTTTGTACAAGTATTCACCATTTTTAAAACTCTGCATTCGAGTATTGTAATCTCCGTCCTCTGCGTATCGTATTTTTTTCTTGCTTCTCTCACCCTCGCTGACAACAGTCACAGTGTGACAACTGTCAACACAACTGTGACAACAGTCACAGTTTGTTACTTTCGTCTTCATCCAAACATATTTCTTTGCCTTGCCTTAGTCATGGTTCGTTCATATTCATTGGTGACTTTAATTCCACCCTCCCCAAACCCCCTTGTGACCCGTTCTCTACCGCCGTCCGCCGGCCTGGCCCGTAGGCTTCTTCTCACTTTCCTGATGAGCGAACTTCCTCCAAGTATTTCGGGCCCGAGTGTCGGATGGCCACGCCCACCTTCGGGTTGGTGTCACTTGGAGGCGGGTGCTGTTATTAATTATGGGGAATTTGAGGGAATTACAGAACTTCATGCCTACTAAACGATGGTCCTCTTTACATACTTGGATGGTTCGAGTAGACGGCGAATCAGATTAGCTATAGAATTGTAAATGGGTTTGCTTTGCGCGGAATGAGGTTACATAATACTTGTAGACGGCGTGTCAAACGTTTTTGTTAGAGAATTGTGATCCAAAATTGAAATGCGAAGATGTAGGTATGTGTGAAAGATAACCAAACGAAGGTTACATTTGTGTTAATTCACCTATGGTGATCGTAATTTACGTTAGAGAAACGCAAAAAGATTTTTAAATTGTGTACATATTTATTTGCGATAAACACATGTTACTTTTCTGTTCTAAAGTGGGAAGTATCTCTGCCACTTGCCTCAAGTTCTTTTATTGGAGTAATTAAGGATTTTTTTCTATTGTATTTCATGATTTTTTGTGGTTATAAATGTTCACTTAAAATTGTTAATGCGTGGGGTCTACTGTTCTGTCGATGAATTTTCACGAACGTACGTCTTCAGCAATTGCTTGTAAATTAATAACATATTCTTTGAATGATTGATAATACACTTCTTTTTGAGAATGTGAAAACAATGTGAGATATATTGTACACATGCCATTAAACAATGAAGAAATATTCACGAAGAATTGATGCAAGTTCTGAATTAGTGCCCATGTGAGAGCCCGTTTTAAACAGTCGGTCGCCTAGAAAGCTGCAGGACATCAATCGCCTAATAAACTCTCCTGGCCGGCTCGGGGTGGACGCTGGGTGGCTGTGTCAAGGCTTTGTGCAGCCATTGAATGTTCCAACAGTCTAATGGCGGCTGATGGCTCGACGAGGCTCTCACTGTTTGTGGGAAGCGTGGGCGTCGCCACGATGAGTGCCAGGAAGCTCCCAAGCACAGTCTTTTCGGCGAATCGTTGAATAGTGAGCGACTGCGAAATTACTGTGGTCGAGAGCTTCCGGCCAATCACGGGCCACGCCAACGCCTAAGCGCGGAAGAGATTGCTAGTAGATTCCCCAGCCCAGCGTCGACGGCGGGGCGGCACAGTTTCACTAGATAGCGTTGTAAAACAAAACATGTAAATACTATGCATGTCAAATGCACGCGTAACACACTCGGCAGCATTTCTTAATCTATATCGTTAAACCTCTACATGAAGCGTTCTATGGCATTAAGAACTAAAATGTTAAATGCCAATGGCCCAAAAAAGGTTTCCCACATTGTAATCTACACGATGAGATTTTTTGAACATTCTACTACATTTTTGCTGGGGGGAGGGAGAGGCGAAGAGAGATAAAGTGGTAGAACGTCTGCCGGGTTCAACTAGTATGTAATAATATTCAATTAGCATGAGTTCAAAAAACCAATAGTATAAAATTTTACAAAGGCAGTTTTTGAACTTTCAAACTTGCAAAATGTTTTTATGTTTCTCTCTAAATCATTATAATTTCAATTTCACTTTAAATTGATATCATTGCTATTATTCTTTCTTTTGACATAGTTGATTATTGGAAGTTTTAAATCGTTTTTAATTTTGAAATTGATCTTTCTCCGGTGACTACTGTAACTGGCCAAGTTAATACAATGTCTAATGTAATATTAGTGAATGACACGATTAGTTTATTTTGATATATAAATTCTAATACTTTAATTGGTGAGGATTTCTGCTAGTTTATTGGTCATTTAAAGAAAAATAAACACATCGCTTCACTCTTTAAGTATTTGAAACGTTTCTTCTATAGATGAAACTATAGTGACAATAATACGAGGATTAGTCAACAAGTAATGCCTTCTATTTTTTCGACTTAAATTAGTCAATTAATTCAGTTATTGAATTTGACAATATTCCTCAAACCTTCTTCTACAATCCACTGCAGGTGTAACTTCAGGTACCAACTGCAGGTGTCAACATGTGGCAGCACAGAAGACGCTTAAAAAATTACCGATATTGATGTTCTTGTGAGAGCTTTGTGCGATTGAATTCATGAATGCAGAAGGAGAAATTCCCACTTAGGAAAGACTGAATATGTGTTCGGTGATGCAACAGTAGAGGTCTGCACTGTTAGACAATGGGTTCGTCGCTGTAACGAAGATGGACTATCTTTGGCTGACGAAAAGCGGAGCGGCAGGTCGAGAACTGCAGTCAAGCCACGCAACAGCCAGCGAGTCGTGGTGAATGTCGGTGACTGCAGAGAATTGTGCCGCATTATCATAGGCAATACCACGCGGCGTGGCAATCACCCGTGAGGAGAAAGGAGCTGTAAACCCCTACCTATACCACCAGAGGTATTTCGTGGTCTGGGACTACAGCTCATAAAGTTGAAACTATCACAAACCAAGATGCTGTGAGCATTTTTAACCTGAATTTTTATGAACAAATTTAAAGAGCAAATTGATTTTGTCCATGACTATGGTCGTAAATTTATATAAATTAATTTTGCGCATCGCCTTCGTCCATTTTCTCACTATGTTGTATTATCTCCTTTTGTTAGTATATCGGTCGTCTTGCAGAGTTTTATTTATTTGATAATGTGGAGTTGCTTAGCAGTTCCCCGTGAAATGAGTCCATAATGGAGTTCTGAGTCACTATTGAGCAACAGTGTTGCCAGGTCCGATGGACATTCGGCCGCTAGATGGCACGCGTAATTCCGCTAGATTCCGCTAAATTTAAAACGTCTCGCCGCTAACTTTTCCGCTAAATCAAGATAGTTAATTTTACATATAACAGTTGTTTTTAATAATATTTATAATATCGAGTAATTGTTTATATAAATAATTTATAAGTATTAAATGAATGTGATACAAAAGTATTAAAAATGAAAATATTTGAAATTTATGAATCAGAACTAGGGTGATAAATATGCCATGTAAGAAATAATATTAATTACGCGTGTAGAATAAATAATTTATAATTTTTTATTTTATTACATGATAATAAAAATACAAATTCGATATTTACAACTTATTTTAAATATATATAAAATATACAAATATAAGCAATGATTAAATATTGCACATGTTTGTGTAATTATATTTATAATTTATAACTTAAATCTAACTATATAATAGTTTACACGGACGAATCGCAGTAATAATTGAATAATAATATTGATTTATTATTACTATAATTTTACATTACTATTCACTACTTCATTCTTCACTAAGTTCTGAAACAAGCTCGTGTATTATTTGGACTTCATTATTGTCCTCATTTATTTGCTTATTATATTTCGCATTTGAACCTATAAGCCTAAGAACTTCATCTGGAAATCGAAAATTATTACATTTTCCATGCCGTTTTAAACTACCTCGTTTTGTGGCTTCCATCCAGCAGACAACTGATGATGATGGCTAAGCCATCGAAAGCTGCTATTATATTAAATACTTTTGTTGGCAATGACAACGTTTACAATTATTTCATGAAAAATGCCAACGATAACGCACCACAACACCTATATATAGATTGAATCTTTTCGATTACGAAGAAAATATTCGAAACTGATCTATAATATATTATAGAATCCAGTTAGTTGGCGCAGTAGACTCGGAGCCTATGCGTCATCCACGACGGCGTGTGCGGTGCTTGGCAGAAATTTTCTCACCCACGTGTCCTTTCATTGCAAAATGGTCCCCAAACTTATTGTTGTGCGCAGTCCGCATCACCATTTATGCTCACGTTAATTAAACTAAAATTTAATGTATAACACAATTAATACAATCAATTTCTGCTTTATATTTGAATTTTACTTATTGTAATTGGAAGGGGGCTCCTTGTCCCAAGCGTTACCTAAGTATTTCAGGGGAGTTCAGCGCGCATTACAGGGGAGAGAGAGGGTATTCAAAATTCTCCAAATTTGCGTTATGTAATTTATAAACGGCCACATGTGAGAGATTTTCAAAGATTTGATTTCGGTATTTCTGAACTAGTATTTCAACATTAGAAGATTCGAATGATGAAGATGTAAAAAAACTACAAACAATTATAATAGTATTGTTTGTGTTCCTTTTATTTTGTGACGTATTTTGTCAGTTTGACGTCACCCTTTTGGGATACAACCGAAGTGCATGACACGAGCGTGCGCACATCACCCTTCTTGACCTGCCTGCCAAGGTCAAGCGTGCGCTTCTGCGGCGCAGTGGAGCCACGCGCTGACCGAAAATCGTGCCACGCGCATGTATGCATGCACGCTCCCTGGAGCAATGCCAACTGACCTCTCCACTACATACTCATTGGCGCAGCAAAATGGTTTGTCTCTGTTTCATTTGAATTGATTTTTTGTTACGATTGCAGATGCGGACTTTTCCTTACATGTCTTATGGTACTTGTTTCGTCAGTAACAATAAAATACAGATCGGTTTGTTGACGGAATAAAATTTGCAGCAAATGAACAGGAAATTAACGAATCACGTGCTTTTAATTTGAAACATTTTGTTCTGCAAAGTTGACGCTGCCAAAGGAGTATCTACGTATTTATGTGGACCAGTAAGATGAAATCAACGTATCAAAGTATTTTAAGGAACTTTCAGCCCTTGAAAAGGAATGATATAATAGATCGATTTGTTGTTGATGATAGGATAGAATGCGCCATGCAGAAATTCTAACTAATGTTTCTTTCTTTTTGCTGTGTTCGTAAGAGCGTACATGAGTGACAGAACCCTGCAATGCTGGTTTATCGTAGCTATTCCAGGAAATCTCTCCGAAGGGTCAAACGTGAATCACTACTCCTCATCCCTCCTCTTCTGTCATTTTGCATCACAAAACAGCAGGTGTTTTTCGGTGGTGGGCAACGTAATTATTTTTTTTTGCGCCGTCAGTTGCGCGTGAGCGCATCGTTGTTGTATACGCTGCCCCGTTCCCTTCCCCGCGTCTAGCGTGTTTACCAGCGGTGACGCGATTGGGGAGATGTGTAGAGTGCGGAGGTCGGGGCCAGGCCGTGTTAGATGTGGCGAAAAGCTGATAACGCCTGCGTTCGCTCGCCATCGGCTATTGGTTCGACGCATACTGTGACGCCCGTAGTACCCCAGGCTTCCAGAAAACACTTTATCTTGACGTCACGTTACAAGTAACGTCGCGTGCCATGTGCTGCGGCAGGCCGCCTAGAAAATTACCCATGCCGGGCAGCAGGTTACGGGTTTGAACTGTGTTCGTTGACGATTTGTTGGTTACATATCCAGAAGTGTCTTGACAGACTATTTGGATTGTAAGCCTCCAAAACATTTGAGTCCACAGAACTAGGAGCAAGAGGTTTGACTTTTCTAATTATGAGTATCGTTGTTGTGTTCGTGTTAAAATGATGTAGGACCCCTTTGGCGAACGCGCGAACGAAGGTGAAATTCACAACTTCTAGTGAGATTTGAATCACGGTCGCTAAACTCGCATCAGTTATCCTTGCTGTAGGAGTTGTAGGCTTATATTTTTGCTTTGTTTACGCAGTATAGAGAAAGTATTGTAATCCCGCGGGGGAGGGGGGAAGGCGAATTGCCGAGCTCTAGTAACGGAAAAGTTCATATATCGTGACCCCATTATATAGAACATTTCTTCCGTTAACACGTTGTGTTGTCGGAATCCGTGTTTTGTGAGTGCTTGATACCGAAAAATTGATTGACGGCAAAACATCTGTCTGTGAACAACTCTAGAGGCTAAACCGTGACCAGGATATTCACCAAAATGGATATACCCCAATCGATCTGGCTGATGTCACGGCCCCTTGAATTTGAAACCGATATTTTAATCGAGGGGGTGTCTTTACATGAACTCTTTTTATTAAGAAAAATATTCTCTTCATAATTGTAGTTGTAGGAAGACTAAAAAAATTCTTAATATGTGCAACTTTGAAAAAATTAGGGATTATAACGAACATGAGAGCTGCAACCTTCTCTTAAGCGTCTTATACGATATCGGAGGTCAACATTTAATCAATAAATTTGCCTCATATTTGACTGTGGCTTGACATAGCCTGTGGTAGAACTCAAAACATTTTTAAAAGAATCTTGGAGGTAATTTTACTTACAATGCGTGCGTCATTTACTTCTGGGGAAATAGAAGGACATAGTGGGCTGTGGTTTCTACTATTTATAAAAACGTGCTCTAAATACTTTTTACTATATTTTTCAATTATCGATGTCCCTCTTGGGGTTAGTAAAACAAAAATTACGTTAATTTAATATGTATATTACGATAATTTATATTCAAAGTAAGAAAGTATAAAATATAACTAGCATAAAAGTTATACATAATACCTCCAAAATTTATAGATAATTTAGCTTATTTAATATTCATCAATTAAAGTAAAATTTGGCTGCGTTTCGCTGGAGACTCATGTTTTACGGAAAATTTCGTATGGGTGTATGTCTCGTAGCGGTCACCTGCATTACTGAAATTAAGGAGCGTTCCGTTCACAAGTTTTGTACCGACAAAGAGTGTAACATGTGAAAATTGATATAAATTATTAAACTATGTCATTTTATATGAAATAAGAAATTATTAGTGGAGATAATCGTGTATACAAGTTTTTTCAATAAATGCTTCCAGCTGTGTGTAATCCTCGTCACGACACCTTGAATGATAAAGTGATCCCCTCTCAGGGTTCATTACTGGAGCTAAATGACATGGCTGTCTACCGCACCGACCATGATTCTCGCCATCACGGTAGGCGTCGTTGCCCCATCGCCCGGCAGCTTGACACGCCCTCGCGAGGCTTGAGGGCGAAGTTACACTGGAGTCAGCATACTCAGAACCAAATCGTCCTCTCATAGATGACGCCAAGTGCGAGGAATGGGGTTGTGACACAAGAAACAGCAATGGAAAGTTTCCAACCCGCTTCCGCACAGACTCTCGCCTCCGACCTCGATGTGGCAATCACATTAGGGAATATTCAACCGCCATACGTGGCCAAGACAATGCGGAAGGTAAACAAACATTCCTTTTCTCAGATCAAGCCAAGGCAGAATTCTTTGCCGACATGCTTGAGGAGGTTTGTCAACTACTCTCAGGCTGTAGATGAGGAAACGGACGACTGTGCTAATACACTTACACATTGTTCAGTCGAAGTTTCGACTACAATTAAATACTTGCGTAATCGCAAGGCGCCGGGATCTGACCGGATAGCTCCTCCCGTTCTTAAGGAGGCCCTACCGGTCATAAGCACGGACTTACGAATCTACAACAGCTGCATTAGACAGCGGTACTTTCCGGAAAATTAGAAATTTGCAAATATCTCCATGCTTCTGAAACCCGGTAATGATCTCACGATAGCTGCGAGCCACAGGCCAATCAATAGCATTCCTGTTATGGGAAAGGTATTCGAGGGGCTTCTACTCGCGCGAATTCTGCCAACTGCTCTCTCGCGCAATCTCATCCGAGATGAACAGTTTGCCTTCAGATCGGATCATTGCGCTTCACTACAAGCACTTTGCAAGGCTAAGCAGATTTCCGCTGATCTGTTACTTACAGAAGATGTACCTGTCATATATCTCGACATAATGCAAGCATTTGACAATGTGCCACTCGGTACAGTCATCACAAAATAACGGCGCCACAAGACCTACCAAATAGGGTTAAGATTTTCCTAACAAACCGCGCATTCGTGGTCAATGTGGGTAAAGCGAAATCCTCAAAGCGGAGAATTGCGGCAGGAGTCCCTCAGGGCTCCAGCCTCTCTCCGCTACTGCTCTCGCTGTATGTCAATGACGCAGGTGACAGCCGTCTTATCAAGAGGAATAAGCCTAGACCACAAATTCAAAATACTTCAAAAACAGATGAACTTGACGCTGCAGTAGGCGGAACAAAACCAGTTGACTTTCTCAGCGCAAAAGTCGCAGGCAATCTGGTACATTCGCTGCAAACACAAATACACTGAACGTTTTACACAACCAAAACAAATTACACTTGGCACGCTATAACTGACGTGGCCGTCTAAGGCAACTTATTTAGGCGTCACATTTGATCAAAGGATGCGCTGGCATTTACATATCAAGCGAATTCGAACAAAATTACAGGAAAGGGTCCAACTCTTACAACCTCTTACACTCCCCTTGGGACTTTGCTTGGCACTCTATAAAAAGTGTTGCCAGCCTGTGGACACCTACGCTGCAGCAACGTGGTGGACCACAGCACTGAAGAACAAGGATACACTTGAGCTAGTACAGAACAAACTTCTACGGCTGATTTCACGCCCTCCGTTTCGGAAACGGTTGAAAGTACTGAAGAAAGAACGAGTCCTTCACTCAGTGCATGAGACGGCTTTTGTTTAACGAAGCTTATCTAGCTTTCAAACCAACGAAGCTCCAGCAACGCTAAAATAGTTAGGTTGACACGCCCTCACTATAGGACAAAGAAGATAAGCACTCCCTCAGATATTCTGAGGCCACGTAGTGTGACACCAAAGCCGATTTGGTTATTGACTAAGGTTCGACGCGAACCCACACCACCCACTTACACATACCAGTAAAACGCGAAATGTGTGCGAACTGCAAAAACACATCTTCGACTAACCCGAAAAAAAAGAATAAAGTACATTAAGGAAAAAAAGTTGTTTATAACTCATTTTAATTGATATTAGTTATAATCTTATTTTATCAACTTTGGAATAATGCATTTATCGTACCGAATCTGAGCATTGATGTTTTATGAATAATTTATTATTGGCGGAAGAATGTATTGTTGATGGCGTAAAATTAGTCACGTGTGATTGTCATTTTGTAGGAGTATAATAGCATAATGATTACTTCATTCACTCGAGAATTCCGGAGTTTATATACGGCAAGTTTATTTATATTCTTGTTTATAATGTGTTAATGTTTCGAATTTTCTTGTCGGTACTCTCCCTATATGAAATTAACGTAGCATTTAGTTTACGAGCTATTATACTAATAAACCGTTAATAACTCCATTAATAACTCGTATCTACCAATACAGTATTTTATTATCTCATAAGCAAGGGAGACTTTTTGTGCAAGTTGCTGTTGTTTAAGGTTTTGTGAATAATTTACTATGGCGTGTGTATCTCATCGCGGTACCCTGCGTTATTGAAATGGAACGAAGCGTTCAGTTTATGGGATTTTGTGTTAATACGTAGTGCGCGTCATGACTTATATCTCATATAATCCAACAGAGCATTTAACACTTTAAAAATAATGCAAAGTTTAGTGAAAATTGCTGCTGGTTGAGGTGTTATTAATTTGTTATGGGCGTGTGCATCTCATCGCGGTGCACCAGGGTAGAGTTGTGTATAACGATTTATAACTGATATCGGCTAATTACGTATTTTATTATCTTATTAAAAAATCAAAATTTTACTCCAAAATTAAACAGATAGAGATTTTATGAGATATTTCTGCTGGGCATATGTATCTCGTCGGAGATATTGTCTAATTGGTCGCCGTATTCTGTCAGACATGGTTTTGGAGAAATTGTGATATCAGATTTGAAATCACAACGACCTCGAAAACCCTTAAGTAGAACTTGGTAATTGAATTCGCTGCTATTTGAGATTTTGACAAAGTTTTCCCATCTGGACGCACAGTGCATCGGAGAGGTCACCCACTATCAGCGCACTGCGCACTTTCCCATTGGAAGCGCTCCCAATTGAGTGCCGCCGCCCACTGGCCACCGTCGCACATTGACCAGTTCCTGCGTCGCAGTGGCCGGGCGGCGCGCGATCACGTGGCCATCCCGGGTCAGCTAAGTGACTAGGGGCGGAGTCGAAGACTAGGGCGGCAGCAGAGAGCAGTTCCAAGATAACAATACTCTTGCTCTAACACAACCACTTCGAATTCAAAACGTCTAGAAATAATCAGAATATTTTATGTATTTCCCCAAAAGTAAATGATACACACGTTGTAAGTAAAATTACCATCAAGTTTCTTCTAAAAAATTTTTATAGGATAACATTTCGATGATAATGCTGCACGCTACAGTGATCTTAGATATCACAAGTTTATAGATGGCTTCTGTGTGTTGTCTGGCTACTAAACTACGGTCCTGGGTAGCAATAGATAAAGCTTTTACTACTGACGGGAAAGTTGTATGGTGTAAGGTGTGCATTAACTTGCTCCGGAAATGATTTTTTAAACGTTTACATTATTTTTAAAATTCGTTTAGGTATTTTTAATAAATATATTTCCTATTATGTAAATGTGTTTTCTAACTAGTATATTTAATATTACCCATTAAAACCGATTATTACCTATTCTTACTGTTTACATTTAATAATTATTTACAATTTTTTTCTTTTCCTACTTGATATTTTTTCAATCTCTAGTTTTAAATATTAATAACACGCCGAAGAACTCGGAATTGCCAGGGTATTTACGGTAATAATTTATTAGACAAGAAGAGGAATTCCATATATTCCCACTCCGGCGAGGCCTACTTCTATATGTTCTATTGAATTCCCGCACGCGCGCACACACACACACATACATAGCCGAGCGAGAGAGAGAGAACGAGCGAGAGAGAGAGAGAACGAGCGAGAGAGAGAGAGCACGAGCGAACGAGAGAGCACGAGCGAACGAGAGAGCACGAGCGAACGAGAGAGCACGAGCGAGCGAGAGAGAGAGCACGAGCGAGAGAGCACGAGCGAGAGAGAGAGCACGAGCGAGAGAGAGAGCACGAGCGAGAGAGAGAGCACGAGCGAGAGAGAGAGCACGAGCGAGAGAGAGAGCACGAGCGAGAGAGAGAGCACGAGCGAGAGAGAGCACGAGCGAGAGAGAGAGCACGAGCGAGAGAGAGAGCACGA
>JAZDUA010000060.1:3965000-4142500 GCA_038098605.1 Gryllus longicercus
TAATCATTGGAATTTTAGCTATTCCCTTTACCTTACATTAGCCCTGGCACTTTTTAAATATTGTACAAAAAAGCTTTAACATTTTTAATTAAATTTTGTTGTTTGATAGTATGAAGGACATTTATGCGAATGGTGCAGGACTCATTTTCGTTGAAAAACCTGATTGTTCGAAAGTTGCAAAAATTCAAAATGTTTTCTACTTTCTAATTTAAATCCAGCCAAACGTATAGTTTTATTATATCTATCAAATTTCAGCTAATATCAAAGGTAAGATTTTTTAGGAGTGAGGATCTTTCCATTGATCGCAGTACACCGAGGGAAGTGTAGGAACGTGTTGCTGGCTTTGAGTGGAGCGCGCTACGTGCACGGTGTTGCGACTGGCGCGTTTCCGCCCCAGTCCTCTAAAAGGCGCGCGAACGCTGCCTCCGGACTAAGCAATGGCTTCATAAAATGATATCAAAAATATGTCTAACTCAAAGAAATGGAATATCCTTCTAAAACGATAGATATTTCAAACAAATCATCAGACAATTAACTCCTAGTTGGCGTATTAATAAAACTTGCAAAGGAAAACAGTCATTTAACTGGCGTGGATGAACATGTCAGTGTATTTTAAATACTTATTATAAATACACATATTTAAATATGTAAACATTTGCACCTTTGGTGCAAAACTAAACATTTTCAAGTAAATATCAATACAAATTTGACAATTATAACTCCTATCCTTGGATTAAATCATGGCCTAACAATAAGACTATTTCACAATTAGTGGAGCTTCAGAATGGCACAGACTTTCCCGTATTAGTTTTCTATTTCCTTTGACTTCGCCTAGCTACTTGGACTTGCCACATTCTCTTGCCAGCTGCCATATATCGCCCCCCAAATTACATTTTTTTGAAAACTTCTTAATTTCTCGGTTTCATAATAGTAGAATGGAAATATAATTTTAAGAATATTAATGAACAGTACAACATCGACCTAAATGGTAATTTTCTGGTGTTTAAGCGCTACAGCAAATTCGAAATTTGAAGCTCTTTTTCACATAAAAGGTTTTGTATTTTTGAAAAATTTTATTTGAAGTTATTTTAAGTACTTTAACTCACTAATGCAACAGTGTTTACAAGTTGCTGGAAATGTGCATATCAACGGCGTGAGAGATCTTTCAAAAAATTTACATTTGTGTACTTTTTGAAAAAAAAACAATAAAAAATACAGCGACATTAACTTTACGCCAAAATAAAGAGTCCAATTAGCAATATGCGTTCGATATGTTTGAAGAAAAAATTTGGAGCCGTTTTTGAGAAATTGTCGTTTTAGCATATCTGAAAATGCGGAGTTTTGAGCTAGTTTTTTCCGAAGACGGTTTTAAAGCATTATTTAAAGCACATACAGTCATAAATACAATAATGTGAACAACTTACATCTAATATAAGTATTAACATCATGAGAGGGAAGCAAAAAAAACATATTTGTAATTTTTGAAAAACAAAAGAATACAGCAATGTAGCATGCAAAGCAATACAGCATTAAGTCATCTTGTAGCGTACATTTAGCACTATCCCTACCAAAAGTTTAAAGAAACATTTGGAGCCGTTTTCGAGAAAATATTTTTGTGATTTTTTAAAATTGCACTTATTGCGCAAAAACTACTAAAATTTTCAAGAAATGTACATGACCTTAATGAAAGAACTCACTATCGAGAACAAATTTTATTTGAAGGAAAATCTCTACTTTTAATTTTGTAGTTCAAAGCTCCACAGTACCTCTACTGTTGCCAGTAATAATAAGGGCCCTTGCGGGGCCGCGATACGGCTGATCAGCAAGAACGTGATTTGCTTAAATAGCGTAGTGCAGTGAAGTGCATATTAATCAGTGTTTTGTTACTAGACACATCAACACGAGGTGTTGTCGCCCCGATCCCTTTCAGGCCCTATCGGTCTCTTTTTCTTCTTTTTCGGAGTTCCGAGTTTTCAAACGCGTTCTCAGACGTGAATATAGTTTCGTAAGGTTAAATGTTTAATCCAACAATGGCAGAAATGCGAATGCATCATTTCCGCCGCTACCAGATGAGGTGTCGTCAGCTCTATACGCACTCAACAACTTCTGTTATACGGAACCGCATATATTTAATCACCTACAGCACCAGCAGCAGCAGCGTCAGCTATATGAAGCGACCCAACCTGCAAATGCATCCTTCATCCAGCTCTCTACACCACCCGTGGGATATTCTCATCCGTCTCCACAGATACGTACAGGGCCTTCTCCTTCTCGTAAGCGCCCCAGATTGCAAGATGCAGGTTATAACCAAGCTTCGTATGTACAGGGATCCTGAATTATGCCTTACAGGGCAAATGTGCCTTTACATAACATCCCAACCGGCAATAGATTTTCCACTATTGACCCTGACCCCGACCTGCCTCAGAGCAAGGTGTCTCAAACGAAAATTCTCCTTCCTCACAACCGATTAAGATACATCCAATAATTATTCATGATCCACCTGATTATATGGAACTTTTGCAAAAGGTAAGGAATTAATCATTAAAATTTTATTTCTAAAATTAGAAGACCTTATACTGAAATCAGAGCAAGTAGAGTCGAAGACTTTACTTCGTAAGCACTTGTCAACGAAAGGGTTGTACTATTACACGTACAGGGACCCGACAAAACTACTATTTATGTGGTGCTAATAAATGTTCTAACATCGTATAGTGAGGAATAAATACAACAAGAACTAGTTTAAAAAATTACCAGTAATAATGGTTATCAGACTGATTCTAATCATGAACCTTGGCTTTATGTGCAATCACTCTAAAGAAATCATCAGAAAACTGGGTAATATATGAACTAAAAGAACTAGTTGAAGAGCATCGTCATAGACCCGAGCCAGTGTAGTCTCGAGGTTATCAGATATTCGGACACAAAAAAGAACTGTGGGAAACCTCCTCGTTGCGGCAAATGTGCAGGGCCGCATACCACGGCCGAATGTCCTAGTGCTGATACCAAATGTTCACTCTGCGGAAAGACTCATCGGTTTTCTAGTCGCGACTGTGAAATTTATCAAACAAGTCTATATTTTCTATAAATAGAAAATCACTTCCATCTCTCTAACCGATCCGACAACAATTCGCACAAGAAGCGATGCCCCATCATCCACGTTCATTAACGCTCCAAGGGCTTCCTGTAGCTTTCCCTTCCTATCAGAATACCACAAGAACTATGTTCCCTCCGTCGCAGAATTCCACAGCCATTATTACCGAATCAAATACCGGTACATTAAGCTGTTTTCGAACAGTCCAAAAACCCGCCCATTAGGCAGCCATTGCAGTTGGAACAATTTTTATCTTAACAGGTAGAAAATTTCCTCTCCAGACTCCTAAGTCAAATTATTCCTTCTCTCACCAACGCCATTCTTCAACCAATGGAATTATATTATCCATAAAACATGCCTATAAGTAGTATCTCGCGTTTCTTGGAATGTAAACGAAGTTAAATTTAATATTCACATGCTAACCCACTTTTTCTTAGTAATAAAGTCCAAGTAGCTTGCATTCAGGAAACTCATTTTTTCCTTTCGATGAAAATTTATGTTCCCTATTCTATATCGCCATGACCGACCGCGACATCGGTACAGCGGTGGGTTCGCTATATTTGTAAAAATTTACTTAACACATCACCATCTACCTTTAAATATAAATAATACTTTTTAAAATATTAGTGTGGCTACTCAGCAGAAATGTCAATTTACTCTAATAATAACTTCAGTTTATAAGCGCCTTAATATTCCATACAGATCAGGTGGTATTGATATCTTACTTTCCTTCCGACAATCCACTTAATGATCGGCGATTGGAATGCTGAACACGTTGCTTGGGGAAGTGACTAAACTTACCTGTTGTTGCTCACCATCTGTTGCTAACTGATATACAAAGATTAAATTTGGCAGTGCATGCTCCTGATACACCCAGCTTGTATCCCTTCCGCGCGACAGCTGATATTTTATGTTTCGGCGTTTCTAACAACATTAATTGTAACATTGCAGTCGAGATTCATATCGCCCTGCAATCTTATGATCACCCCGTAGTTTTCTCACTCGGCACAACCCCACAAGAAATTCGCCCTGCTCAACTTCATAATTTACGTAATGTAAATTGGTCATATTATCAGATGCTAGGTCTACCTCCATTGCCATTACTCCAAACGTACGCAGCAAATCGACAGTGCCATTGACTCACTCATACTATATTAGATGCCCTAGATGTAACACAGCACATCAACGCACTTCGCTTCCAACAGTACCACCTGTAGAGAAGAAACTAATAGATTATAAACGATATATTCAAAATCACTGGTTGTGACTTCGATCTCTTCTTCTAAAATCTTATTTAAACCTCCTAACTAAAATTGTTAGACTTTTGGCTTCCGTCCACGTGCAAAAGATTCATCTTCAAACTCAAACGGTAAATCCATCTGATCATACACTGTGGAACATAACCCGACGTCTTTTGCGCAATCCTACCAAACTACCCACCCTTCTTATTGTAACTGGAGAAGCATCTTCTCCTGCCGATAAATGCGATATGTTGGGTTGACTTTGCGTCAACCTTTTTATTTTACCCTTCTCAAAATTGGCACCAGAATAATCACATTTAAGAAGTAATTGCACAACAAGATATAACAGTTCCTGAATGCCCTAAATTTATTTAATCATCAGAAATCAAATATATTTCACTTGCAAACCCCGAAATTATCAAATGGTCATGATCTAATATCAACTTTATTATTAAAACGCTTTCCCATAAAAGTAATCGTACATATTACAACAATATTTAATGCCGCTTTGAAACAAACGTACTTTCCTGATTCAGGGAAAAACGCACACATTATTCCCATTCTCAAGACTGTCGTCCGATTGGTTTGCTACCCACAATGGGAAAGCTATATGAAAAATGTATACTACCTCATCAGTTTGGACTCCAAACCCTTTTGTCCACATATTATCAAATCTTACGCCTAACTGAAGATATCATTTCATGACCACAAGCACACTGCAGCAGTTTTTCTTGATGTAGCTAAAGATTTTGATACCGTCTGGTACCCGGGGTTTATTTTCAAATTTCGCAGTGTAGGTACTCCATTATATCTTTCACGCGTCATTAAAAGTTTTCTTACCTACCGAACCTTCTTTGTACGTTTTCCCAGAGCTCTCTCCACACCTTTCACCATCAAAGCAGGAGTACCCCAAGGATCAACTCTCTCCCCCACTTTATTTAATGACTACACTTCGGATATATCAATCACACAAAATACTGCAATAGCTCTATTTGCTGATCATATAGTACTTTATTCCACCAATAGCAATCTTCAATGTGCTGGGAAAGATCCGCAGCATCACTTCACATTGCTTTCCAACTGGGCTAAAAAATGGCACATTGAGATAATAATCCTAATAAAATCCAAGCAAAAATATTTACCCTCCGTAGACCAGACGTCCCCCAGATATCACAAACCAATCTCAAAACATCACCTGGCTTCATCCCTACAGAACTATCAAATATCTGCAAGCTCTGATGAAAGGCTTACACGGCAGCAAAATGTAAAACACCGAATAGCACTTGCGACTAGTAGAGTCAACCAATTATATCCGATTCTCAAAAAACCATCTTCCCGAAAACTACATTTTGCTATTCACCTCTATAAAGTAATGATACGACTCATACTTTCCAATGATTTCCCAGTCTGGGCTGCCGCAGATAAAACAAACATAAACAAAAAGCATATTTTTTTCAAAATTTTCCTACGCACCTTCACAAAAGCTGCCTGGTACATTGCGAATGAGCAGTTACAAAATGAACTTGGCATTACGCCCATCCGCGTCCACTTCTCCCTCTTATTCGTAAAATTCTATTCCAAAATATTAAAGATCCCTTCAGCTATTCACTTTCACATAGGTAAGCAAAATCCTCATCGCAAAAGATTAAAGATAAAGTTACCAAGGGAATATTTCGATCTCCACAGATATAAAAAGATGAGTATTTTCTCACTATAAACTACTGTGTATAACCACTGTATTGTATTATATCTAAAACTTAGCATCTGTTTATAATGTACCAAATGATTCTTGAATATATATATCATATCAATGTATTTATTTTATGCTTCTGCAGAGAGCCAATGATTGAATAAATTAAACAACGTAGTTGTACAAAGACACCAAAAAATGCATACTTTTGAAATTTTCGAAAATTCAGAGTTTATCGTGAAAATCGGATCTATGCTACGTTATAAGTGTGTGTTCTCTATTATTACAAGAATGTGTAAGTACTTTATTCTTACAAGAAATTTTTTAAAAAACTGAAACTGCTTTTGAGAAAATTTTGAAAATGTCCGGAGGGCTTCATGTAAAGTACCGCCTAATTTTAAAGAATGTTTTTCAAATCTCAATGTGTCGTCACAAGCCAGATGGACGGAGTTTTTTCAAATTGGAAAAAATCCTACGTATGGTTTAAGCACTAGTAGCGTTCACAGACACCAGTTGGACAGACAAACGAACGGGCGTATTGAAAAAAACACTTTCCCGGTATCAGGGGAGAGCAAAACGTGTATTTCCGTTGAAATCTCGAAATCTATTGTCCGCAGTATTACATAACTTTCCCTATACTACGTATGTTAATTTGTATATACATTAAGTCCTCCCCTTCCCCACGGGTCGCGGGTGAAATTCTATCTTCCCAACTGTCCAGACAAAATTGAACCCCCTTCGATTCGGGGGTGACCAATCGCTTCAGTCAGAATCTTAGCAACTGTTATACTTAGTTTTAGCATTCAATTTGTAACTCTGTTAAACTGCTATATTTAAATGTTCATCTCATACCCAATTTTCGGATTTTTTCCGAGCGTTCTAGCTCATATTTCGAATTTGTTTATACAATTGTAAATTGTTACAAAATTTGTAATTCGCGGTTTTCCCTCTGGAAAATTGGGGATTCTCCCCCTTTAGACCTTCAGAAGTTCGAAATTGTTTATAAATTTGCAAATGTTGCAATTTTTTTATTCTCGCCTGTGAATCCCCTTTAAACGTTATACAAAATTCCGCAATCAACCGGTACTATCAACTTCCGTTCTCGAAATGTTTGTTTATTAGAACTTAGCATCTCATAATCACCCCCCAGTTTTTGCACTCATTCCACGCGCTCTGAACACATATACCGAAAAGAGAGGTGTGCAATGTCTCGCCTCGATTGTTCGCTTCGTACGCTTCGTGCCGAGGGCAGAAGTTTTATCGCGGCCTCAGTAGCGCCTCGAGACGATAAACGGCGCATTGGCGCGAAATGATTCTTCAAAAAGGCAAACAAACAAAACGTAACGTTTATTGGTAGTTCCGTGGGATCATTGCAGTAACAGTTTCTGTTTTACGGCAACTATGACTGTTTTTTAAAGATTCTGCCTTTCCTTTTTTTCTAAACAGTCATTTAAACTCCCATTTCAATATTTTAATGTGCTAAAGTACTATTATTATATGAAACAATTATCTCGTACATTAACTAACGACGAGAGAAGCAGTTTTATGACGAATATGAACAGAAGCTGTATTATTTATTTTTATCTTCTCTATACAATAGTACGACTTGCATTGCTATATATTTATCATCTAGCAAGGAAACAGTTTATAAGAATATATTGCAAAGTTCGTTATGTCGAAAGGCTGGCTCAAGAAGCAATAGTGCCAATGATATTTTCTCTCAAATGCAATTTCAACTATCGTGGGATTCAGTATTATGGAACTTTTCGATGTCCCTGGCTTGCGTGATTTCGACAGGAAAATTAAACGAAGGATCATTAGCTGATAAATGTGAAAAAATTGTCTATGAAACTAATCGCTGGTGGCACAACGTATTGCTATTAAATGAATCCAGAAAGCGAGTCGTCTTTCGTGTGAACGGTGTGAACAGTGTCTCGCTTAGAAAAGTGTGATTTTAGTTTTAGTTAAAGCCAACAAATCTTTAAAACCAGTGAATGGCCACAAATAGTTGCTCCGTTACGGGGCAACTAATTCGACGCGCAATGGACGCCACATTTAGTGAAAGTGATGGTGAAAACCTGCATACCAGTGAACCTGTTCAGCCCCCCCCCCCCGACCAAACAATACTACAACATCAAGAAATTCTTCAACAACAACTGCAACATCTCCAACATCAGCAACAAATGATAGAACTGCAACTTTCCCAGCTTCAAAATCATTATCACGTGCCGACACAACCGCCTCTGCCACAGCAATCATATTCACAGCAACCGCAGCTGCAAGGCACGCAGGAACATGGTAATGAACTTAAACGTAAAAGGTCACGCTCGCCAGAAGAGGATATATCCAGGTACAATATTCCTGTTTCTAATAGGTATAAGCTTCTTGGAACATTAGAAACTAATGAAGAACCCGAAATCGATCCAATTATTAAAATCCCCCCAATCGTAGTGCACAATGCAAGCAATTTTCAACTTTTGTTAGATGATATTAAAAAGAACGTTAAGGACGACTTCACAACTAAACAAGAAAAAGACGCTATTAAAATTTCATTCACATCAATAAGTGATTATAGAAGCTTTAGGAAATTCTGTGAATCTGAAAAAATTGAGTTCCATTCTTTCAAAGACCCAACTGTAAAAACTTTAGCTATAGTTATGAAGGACATTCCTACTACCTACACGGAAAGTGAAATACTGCAGGAACTGATAAGGCTAAAATTCCCAGCAATTAAAGTCGCAAGACTATATAATAAAGACAAATGCCCCATACCTGTTTGTGCAATAGATCTAGAAAACACATATCAAAGTAAAGAAATATTTAAACTAAACCGATTTTTGTACAGTGTAATTAGAATTCAAAAAAGATTCAAGTCTCATGTAATCCAATGCAAACGTTGTCAGAGATTTGGGCATTCCCAGGCAAATTGTGGCCTGCAGCCTCGCTGCGTCAAATGTACTGGCCAACATCACTACTCTGAGTGTACCAAAATTAAATCTACCCCCCTAAGTGCATTAACTGTGGTCTCGACCACACAGCTAATTATAAAGGCTGCAGCATATACAAAAAGGCAGCAGAGTCAATGAAAAACTCGAAAAACATGCACCCACCTTCTAACATGCCCCACCTATCCACTAGTCACCCTAACCTTGTTACCACTAGACAGGCACCACCACATCCTACCCACCATCCTAATCCATACCTTAGTAACCAATCGAGGTCATATTCCTCATTATTTAAACAGGAGCAATCAAATTTAATCTCAAACATCGTACAACAAGTCATGATAGCGCTTACTCCCTTAATTGAAAACACAGTTAAATCTGTTCTGACAAATTTAAATTATGACAAATAAAATAGCCAATATTAAACTTTTAAACTGGAACGCCAACGGATTAAAACGCCAGGAAAATGAATTCAGATATTTTCTAAAGAAAAATGAAATTGAAATAGATTGCGTAACCGAAACCCATTTAATCCCGGGTGAAAAATTCCACATTCCAGGGTTTAAAATTTTTAGAGAGGACAGAATCGCCCACAAAGCGTCAGGTGGCGTAGCAATAATAGTAACTAAAAACTTCGAGTGCAGCCAAGTAACTACGCCCTCTTCCCCAAACCTCGAGTCAATAGGAATAGCAGTGAAGAGTAGTATTATCAGTAATAATATCACTAACACTATTGGTACCTCAGCAGCAGCTATTGCTACTACAGCTGATGATAACGCTGGTATTGTTGCTAATGCTAGAACGGACATTGGTAGTGGTGGAAATAGTGACGGTAATACTAATAGTAATAATATTAATAATAACCCTAACAATGACAAACAAGTAATAATTATTGCAGCCTATAAACCTCCCAATAAAAGCTTCCCTGAAAAGGCTTATAGAAAAATATTTAACACATATAATCGTATAATTCTCCTAGGAGATTTAAACAGTAAACACAGAGCTTGGGGCTGCAACTCAATAACTTTACAAGGCAAAAAATTACTGGAATTTGCAAATAATAATAACCTTAATATTCATGCACCAACTGAACCTACACATGTTCCCTATAATTGTAATATAATCCCAGACATTCTCGACATAGTCATAACCAAAAATAGTAACTTCCCTCTGCTTCAAAAAGTTGTAGCTGAACTAGATTCAGATCATAATCCGATCCTAATATCACACAAAGGAAATTTTAAAGAAATTACATCAGGAAATAACCCATTAGGAAAACATATTAATTGGACTAAATTCGCTTACCTAATGAAAAATAACTATAAATATCCACTCCCTATTAGGTCGATTGCAAATATCGACTCCGAACTAGAAAAGTTTAATGCAGCTATTCTTAATTCTCTAGATCATTCAACAACAACAAAGATATCCCCCCATATGTATAATACAAAAAATAAACTATTTTCCTCCCAAATTCCATGGAAAATTATTAATTTAATTAAATCAAAACATAACTTAAGAAGACTCTGGCAAATAACCCGAAGGCCAGATATTAAAGCAAAACTAAATAAACTATCTAGAATAGTCAAAAATAGATTAGATAATCACCGCTACGCTTCATTCCGTCAGTTTATAAACCAGATTGATCCAAATTCAGCTCATCTTTGGACAACAACAAAAAGAATCACCAGAGATAAAAACGAAATATCCGAATTAAAAGTAAACAATAAGCTACTGCTTTCAGATGACGAAAAGGTCAAAGCGATTGCAGATCATTTACAAAATGTATTTAGACCACACCCGCCAACAATGATACAACACAACAATGAAATTGAAAATTTTATGAAACAACCACTAACTACAGCTGAAACCAAAATAAAGTTTATTTCACCGTCTGAAACAGCTAACATCATTAAACATCTAAAACAACGAAAAACACCCGGTATAGATGAAATCAGTAATAAGATGCTCAAAAATCTTAATAAAAACTCTGTAGCAGGACTAACTGCAATATTTAATGCTATCTTACGCTTTAATTATTTCCCAACTGCCTGGAAGACTGCAATTGTTCTACCTTTTCGCAAGCCAGGAAAAGACCCTCGACGCCCTGAACACTACAGACCAATAAGCCTCCTTCCCTCAATTTCCAAGATTTTTGAAAGACTTCTACTAAAGAGACTTAACAAGTACCTGAAAGACACGGATGCAATACCAGATATTCAATTTGGTTTCAGAGCAAACCACTCCTGCACTCACCAGCTACTAAGGCTTACCGAGTACATTGCACAGAGCTTCCAAGAAAAAAAACATACTCTGGCTGCATTTTTGGATATAGCTCAAGCGTATGACAGAGTCTGGCATACCGGTCTGCTATTTAAAATAAGACAACTTGGAGTCCCTGAGTACATACAGAATATTATTAAAGGTTTTATCTCTGATAGAAAATTTAAGGTCAAAATTAATCACTCCTTTCCTACTCTACGTAATATCACAGCCGGAGTTCCACAGGGCTCAGTTCTCTCACCTATTTTATTTAATATTTTCATGAGTGACATACCTAAGTATTCCAACGTGGAAACTGCTCTTTTTGCCGACGATACGGCACTGTTTTCAGCTAGCGCAGATATTAACCTAGCATTTAATAGAGTTCAGAATAACCTTAACACTCTAATACGATGGACAAAAAAATGGAGAATAGCAATCAATTCTCAAAAATATCAGACTAAGATATTTACCCTTAGGAGACCTCAAATCCCTCCCAATCTGAAAATAGATGACAACGAAATACCTTGGAAAAGCGAACCAATAAAATACCTAGGAGTATTGTTAGACAAAAATCTCACCTGGAAACCTCATATTCACGCAGCTATCAACAAATCCAATGCCAAAATTTTAAAACTATACCCTCTCTTAAATCAACATTCAACACTCAATACCAAATGCCAGATTCTATTATATAAATCTATTATCCTACCCACGCTAACTTACGCATGCCCGGTTTGGGGAAACGCTGCTTCCACCACCATACAAAAAATGCAAATTGTCCAAAATAAAGTCCTCAGAAAGTCAATTAAAGCTCCATGGTTTATACCTAACCACCAAATTCATAGAGAACTCCAAATGGAAACTGTGCTCGAACACATTAAAAAATTAGCAAATAACTTCTATTCTTCCCTTCCCTCATCTCATGCCACTCTGATATTCCAATTAGGTCGAACAGCAAATATCCCAAGCCGAATCAAATCCAAATTTCCCAAAGACATGCTTAAACCCCCTAAACAAATAATATCATCCCGCATCTAAATATAACCTAGCACGTTCCCTTCCTATTGCCCGCTAGGGCTATCCATAACAGCTTCCCCCTCCCCTCCCCCCCAAAAAAATAAATCCCAGCAGCTCCTAGAAGCAAACAAGGAATTAAACGAGCCAGAGAAATCTAATCTCAATTTGTCAGGAATGCCCAAATCCCAAAATGTCAATATGTAAAACCGAAAACCCTCGAAAGACCTTCAGGTCGAACGAGAAGAAATAAATTTTTAAAAAAATTAAATGAATGCCTCCCAAATCATGAATCGTTTTTCAATCGGAGAAAATCGGCTGAACAGTTTCGCCGCTAGTGTGGTTCACAGACGGACAGACAGATGTTTTGCCGTCAATCGCCTTTTCGGTATCAAGGACCCACAACACATAGATTCTGGCTACCACACGTGTTAGAGGATTTATTTTTATTTATTTATTTATTTATTTATTTATTTATTTATTTATTTATTTATTTATTTATTTATTTATTTATTTATTTATTTATTTATTTATTTATTTATTTATTTATTTATTTATTTATTTATTTATTTATTTATTTATTTATTTATTTATTTATTTATTTATTTATTTATTTATTTATTTATTTATTTATTTATTTATTTATTTATTTATTTATTTATTTATTTATTTATTTAGGTCAAAACAGTTAAAAACTGAGTTTGACATGCTATGGGGAGAAGTGAATTTGAGTTACTTTTGTGTCCAGAAGCAAAACAAGGGGCCATTTCGGCATTTGCTTGAGGATCAGAGAAACTGGAGGTAAACCTGATCGCGATGGGAGTCATTGACCCTGAAAATAATTCAGGTTCATTACAATTATACCATCAAATTGGTATATGAGTAATTCCACGCGAACTCAGCCCAACCGCAAACCAGATCATCTCAGATGTTTTCTAAACGACAATAGTTTTCTAAACGACAATAGTTTTCTAAACGACAATAACTTTGTTTGATATGTTGCAAAGATTTATTTGCTAAATTTTCAGCCTTCTATGTCAATAATTTTCTGTTTTACAAGCAATAGATTTTGAATGGATAAAAGACGATTTTAGACATACATAATTTTGTTTTATTCATAATGAGTCAATTTACCTCGCTAAACACACTAAAATACATTAATTCTGAATGAAAATGTATCAAAGAATTGATTGGTGGAGTTTTCAATTGCAAATTTTTAATATCTACTAGTCAAAATGGCGGTTTTTTTGAAAAAAGTCAATTGTTTATAAAAATTTAAAAAATTCATGTTGATCATATTTTCAAAATTATTAAACAAGAATATAAGTATTTGTTTTTAGATATATTTTCATAATATGAAACATTTTTTGGGAGGAATTTATCTGAAACCATTTTTCGTTGATTTTATTGGGTGGACACGGTTGTAGATATACCTATTTTATTTTACTCATTGCTTTCGCTAAAATCATGAAAAACTACATATATCTGAAAAGAAATTGAATGAGAAATCATTGTGTGACATTTTCAAACACAATTTTATTACATACTAGTTAAATTGGTGAATTTGCAAACTCACGGAAGGTGCGTGTACCTGGAACTGTAAATGCTTTTTCACTTGGGTTACTATTGAGATATTCATCAACTTCAGTTTTTCTAACAATTTCACACTGGATTTATTTATTTATTTATTTTTGAAATTTAGCAACTGGATTTATCCACTTTTTTGCCACCAGGACTAAGAATGTTTCTGATGAAAATACGCCGTATTTTAGCGCAGCATTACATAACTTTCTATTCTTAAGAAGCTCCTTCTTAAAAGCTAGAAAGTAAATATATATCATTGAGCAAAATACCACACTTGTGAATAAAACATATATACAGTTATTACAATCATATAGTGTTTATAACCTTGTCACCAGCAATTCATGGCGGCTTTACGCGATCTTATGGAAAACGTGACACATCCTGGATGGTGCATAAGCTGTACGACCAAGATTGAAAATTATTTTGCTTGGACGAAATTCAAGCCACAAGTAACCATTTTTCGATACTTTATTTATGTACACTGTAATGCAACTAATATTCAATTCTCTGTGGATTTGTGCATTAGGAATTAGTCAAAGAGCTTTGGTAACCAGTCTTAGGAATTTGTTTCAGATGATTTCTCTTTTTTTATGCGTATTAAATATTATTATTAATATGGACAGGGTTTTCATCAATTTGAAACAAATCCTACTCATGATTTAGGCGCTAGAGGCACAAATAGACAGACGGACATTTAGGCGCACAGACGGACAGACGGACTGACCTAAGAACAGACGGACGTTTTGAAAAGAACCACTTTTTCGGTGTCAGGGGACCCCAAAACGTATTTCCGTTGAAATCACGATGTCGATTTTCTGCAGCATTATATAACTTTCCCTACTCCGTATATACGTATGTATACGGGAAAGTACAAATTAAATATTGATAAAATTTCCTTCACGTCTTTCGTTGTATTCTGTATTAAAAATTACACTACGTAATGATGAATAATATATTTTCACTACACGCGTTTCGATTTCTATTCTGTTTCCTAAGACACTTCTCTCTTGCACAGCCGTTCTAATCTAGCGGACAGATTGAGTGCACGATGCTCATGAAGTTTGTACAGATGTTTCTCAAGAGATAAATAAAAATACTACAAACATTTCAGCGTTAGTTAAGCCACATAATTACTTATCGATTGGTTCTTTTCCATTAATTCGATAGATACTGGCTTTGCTATCACATGCTCGCGATCTCTTCCACAATATCTGACGATCATTGTTTTCTGTAGACTATCATTTATTAAATGGCCAGATATAGACCCTCTTTGACATATTATTCGTCCTCGAAAAACAACAGTGTGTACGATGCCAACATAACCGAAATTTCACTGGTGCATAAAAACATGACGCAAAACCTAAGTAATTTCGTGTCATTTGCATCCACTTGTGTAACTCAGTGGGTATTTTTCAGTTTGTATAGAATGGGTACGCATGGAAATCAAGTCATCAGAATAACAGTTTCTTCGATTCAACTTTTACAACAGCCTGCAAAGGACGTTGTTGGAATTTTTTAGCAGTATGCAAAATGTTTTCGTCATTGCATTATTTCCACTTGGACAGATGAAAATTCATTTCCTCAACGTCGCAGCCTTGTGACCATGCAATGTGGAAAGGAAAGGGAGACCTTAACTAGCTTTGTATTACATATTATGAAGGAATTATGGTTCGTAGATACATCTTTAAAGACAGAGTACATATCACCTTTTAGAAAACTCTTGGAATAATTATGTATTTCAAGAGACCTAAACAAATAAATTAATATTCCAAGATTTGTCTGTATATAAAAATGTTTCTATGGATCCTAATTCCTTCATAATAAACAACTGATATACGAGACCTGTTAAATAGGGGTAAGTAGTTTTATATTATATCTGCCTGAGATAATAGACAACTCAATTTATGTCATAGGCGACGTAATACGTTGTGACATAGCACATGTACTTATTATATAATTGATATAATTAAAATTGTAAATTATAAAAAAGGATAATTAAAAATACATAAAATCTGTAGGAAAATAATAAATTATTTTCAACAAAAATATTTCATAACTTATTGCAATTAACTTCGCAAACAGGTATTACAACTACAATAGTTCAAGAAAGTGAGATCAGCCATCGAGTCATATCTTGCAAGTTTTGAAATATCACTCAATATTCTCAAAACTACTTATTATTAATATTTGGTGGGTACAGGATTTTCCTGAAAATCTCCGGTCATCGTTTTCAGTAAAAAATAAACAATATATTGGTTATCGTGTAGAATGGTATTAAAAACTCGTTCGCACATTTTTCGAACACAAGAAATCTCAAATATAACCTATTGACATATAGTTGCATATATAATATTTGAAACACAACATAGTAATTATAAATTTCACATAGAGTATGCACACATCACTGTTTTTTGAAATCATTTTCCTAGCAACACATGCACAAACACCAAAACCAAATGCATATTACCAACAATTACTTTGTGAGCGCTTGTGTTATCCGCGCTAATTTTCTTGATCTTTGTTTTGGAGAAATGCGAGTGAGGATATTACATACTCTTACAATAACGGTCACAAGAGATTTTGAAGCAATGACAACCACTGAAAAGTCAAAGTCAGATCTGCTGCTATCAAGACCAGGTCACCGCTGTGTTTAGGTAATAGCAGGGATATCACAGTCATCCAAAGCATTACTCATTACTGAATGGTTACATTAGAACCTTGTTTCATTTTTCCAACTTACATTCCTTCTCAACTTTCTGAGTAATTTTCCTTTCGTCACTCTCACAGTTAACTAACTCCATAAAAATATTGTATAACATAATATTTTGAGCACACATAAGTTAATGTTATAGGTTTGTTAACGCTCATTTAATATTTATTTTGAAAAAATTATGATCTTTGAAGAACACGTTTTCTAATGTTTTCTTCAGATTCTCGTACCTTAAAATATATCATGAGCGCATTTGGGAAAGCACACAACAATGACACTTGGCTAGCGCCACAACAGTTTGCGGCCATCGAACGTTTGTGAAACAGAGCAAACAGCTACGCTAACACCAAATAGTTTTGCATCACCGCAACTACCTTGATCATCGCCACTGCCAGCAAGGCCATATACCATCCTGCCGTTGTTGGCCCTGCCGTAGCCCTGCCTGCCGTAGCCAGACCCGCCACCGTTGGCCATTGCCTGGCCGTCCATTGCACTCACTAACGTTCGTCTCCTCTTCACCGCTCTTATATCGCTACCCCTGAGGAGCACTTCACGTCACAATAAGTAGAGAGAGCCTTTATCGCAGTGAACCACTTCATTATCAGCTAAGGAGATTCGTGGCCGGGCGAAGAATGCACTGGTTACGCCGAGGTGGCTCGCCACTGATCAGATAGTGTGTGAAAGGTAAAATCTGACTGCGTTAGCGTCTGTAAACGGTCTATGAAAGGTAAAGAGGGCTGCGTTCTGAATGTAGATGTGTGCTAATGACATATGTTTTTTTAATAACGGGTCCAGGTTCAGGTTCCGATTTTCCAGCTAAAGAATACATTGTTGATTGATTGATTGGGGCAAGTCAACTGGTCATTAATTCCGCCATGTTTTACCCCAGGTAATGGATGCTATTCCTTCCCTTTCTGTAGTATTAACCACATTAATTCTGTTGATAAAATGTGCAAAATAATTACATATTGAGGTACTAAAAGAAATTTAATTCGATTTAATATTTTCTCTAATGCAAAACATAAGTGCGAGAAATATCCCTCGGTGGCTCGTCTGTTGTGTCGAGCTTTTCACGACACAATCAGCGCACACCGGCCGGGGCAAAATTAAAACTGTGCGCTTACGAATGCCCCAGTCACTATTACTGTGTGACGATGATAAAGCCCACCCTAAGGCGAAATATACCATTATATACGGTAGAGGGATGTCATTTGCTAACCTCGCGAACCTCTTAAGGCTAAATGCACCGAAAAATACTTGTAGGAAAATGCAATAGATCGCAGCACTATCACAGGGGAATTTACTGATAACGTCTGAACCAATAGTTCGATTTTTGATTTGTAAACGACACTTGACGCCTTTTTAAAATAAAATTTACGCTAAAAAGCCCTTTTTCCAAAAATATAGCAAAAATTCAAATTTGAAATTAGTTCTAGGGCTTCCGAGAAAAAGTTAAAAAATATGAGCTTACAGCGCGATGGCGCCCATGCTTCCTGAATCCAACGCCGTGATCATCATGCAAATTGGACGAATAGGAGAGTCGTAAAGTGAAATTTACGAAAACACCTCGCCCCCCCTTCCCCTTCTGCGCCGTTGCGTCGCCCACCCACCTCTCTGAAGCTGGCTAGCCACCTATAGCGAACCACAAGAAACTACATGCCATCGTTTAATACTAATTAATTACTCATTAATCATCATAATTTTAAATTAATTACGCCAGCCATTTTTGGAAAAATCAAGGGTCAGCTAGCTTCAACCTGAAGCTAGCTAGCCACTAAACCAAATAACACAGAAAATATCAGAAAAATTTAACAACAATAAATAAATTAACTACTATTTAATTACTCCATTTTGCCGTTATTATCAAACGTAATTGTTTTAAAAATTTTAAAATATCTACAAAAAGAAAATTTATGTTAGGAAGTGATGGAAAAATTCTTAAAACTACATTTTACCGGCAACCCCCAAAACGTCTACCACCACAATGTTCCTATCTCTTTACATTTATTGATTAATTAGCTTCAGAATTAATAACTGCAGGCAATTGTTTAAAAAGAAACGCAAAACTTTACACACGCTAAATGAAGGACCATCAATAAAAACTAAAAAATTCACAGTAAATAAACTAACTGGCGGAATTCAGAAATACTGCACAAGTATTTGCACAAGACACCCATTGAGTTAATAACAGGTTATTTAAATTAATTGCTCCGGCCAAATGTTTTTAAAATCAGCCAACGTTTGATTCAACATTGGATTTCACTAAAAAAAAATACAAATTCATAAAATTACGTTTTACCCATCAAACGAGAGAACTACAACAATTATTTTGTTGCTATTTCTTTATAGTTATTAAATAAATGGCTTCAAAATTAAAAACTGTAGGAAATTGTTTATAAAGTTGCACAAACCTCAACACAGGCTATACAGGTACCATATATTAGGAAAAAAATTCACAGTAAATAAACTAACTGGCGGAATCCAGAAATACTGCACAAGTATTTGCACAAGACACCCATTGAGTTAATAACAGGTTATTTAAATTAATTGCTCCGGCCAGTTGTTTTTAAAATCAGCCACCGTGTGCTCCATAATTGCATTTCACTAAAAAAATTTTACAAATCGTAAAATTACGTTTTACCCATCAAACTATAGAACTACCACAATTATTTTGTTGCTATTTCGTTATATTTATTAAATAAATGGCTTAAAAATTAAAAACTATAGGAAATTGTTTATAAAGATGCGCAAACCTCAACACAGGCTTTACAGGTACCATATATTAGGAAAAAAATTCAAAAGCAGGTACCTGCTGCGGTTCCTTTGTCCGTCGTCGCCGGAGGGTCGGCAAAGTGCCCTGATGATTGACGTTCGCGCGCTTCTGTGGCGGCGTGGGCAAGGGGCCTAATCGTTCCGTCGTTTACTGGATTTTACATGGGAAATTTTCAAATTCTTTAGGCCCGCTGCCCACGCCGCCGCAGAAGCGCTCAAACGTCAATCATCAGGGCACTTCGCCGACGACGGACAAAGGAACCGAAGCAGGTACCTGCTGCGGTCCCTTTGTCCGTCGTCGCCGGAGGGTCGGCGAAGAGCCCTAATGATTGACGTTCGAGGGCTTCTGCGGCGGCGTGGGCAGCGGGCCTTACCTGCAAAACTGTCACTAGTTTGCATTTTCATCTTAGGGGCCTCCCTGAGATTTTACAAATATTCTTTGTTGTATTTTAAATCAACCTTCAAATGTCAAATTAGTTTATGGAAGGGAAATGGCTAAGTTATTGCACTTTAAATGAGGAGAAGGACGTATGTAGTAGTCATGTTACTTCAGAACATGCCATTGTGTTGCTGATGAATTTTTGTGTTTTGTTTCACCGTTGGTTAATAGTTTCTGAGTTCCGAACTTTAAGTACACGTTTTAATTTACATACGGTTTTTGATATGCATGGAATATATTGTTGGTGTACACAAGTTGATGAACTTTTTAGAAAACTGGAAGATGAACAACTGAAAAATGATCAATAATTTAATGGCATGCTAACAGAAAAAACATTATTCTAAATATCCCCAAAGTATACGGAAATAATGTTGACAATAGATAACTTATTCATTACTACAACGTGCAGTATTAACAGCAATATCGCAAGAATTAACTTAAACACATAATTTAAAAAATACAGGTGATTGAATGACCTCTAATATAAAAATTACTGTTTCTCGATGATTAGTTCTCTATATGTGAGGTATTTCCGAAGTTCGCCATTAAGTTCTTTTACTGAGAGATTTATTTTCATATATATGATACCTTTATAGCCTGTGAAAAGGTTTGCGCTTCTTTATAAGCAATTCCATACAGTTATTTTTCCAGAGCCATTTTTTTAGTAAATATAAAGGAGTAGTAATGAAATAATTGTTGCCATTCTGTGGTTGGCCGGCAAAGTGTAATTTTAAGAATTTTAAAGATTTTTTGGGTTATCTGTCATGTACTTACGAAAAGTTGGCTGATATTAAACAAAACTGGCCGGCGTAACTAGTTTAAACCACCTGTTATTAAATCAATTGGTGTCTTCTGCAAAAACTTGTCAAGCATTTCCGGCTTTCGCCGGTTAGTTTATCTACTGTGAAATTTTTTTCTCGTAAATAGTACTTGTATATCCTATGTAAAATGTTTGCGCTTCTATATAAACAATTGCATCCAGTTATTAATAGAGCCATATAATTAATGGAGCCATTGATTCATAAAATATAAAGCAGTAGACACAAAATAATTGTTGTAATTCCATGGTTTGCCTTGAAATGTAATTTTACGAATTTTTTAATTTCTTTAGTGGAATGATATGATGGAGCAAACGTTGGCTGATTTTTAAAAAAACTGGCCGGCGTAATTAATTTAAACAACCTGTTATTAACTCAATGGTTGTCTTGTGCAAGTACTTGTGCAGTATTTCTGGATTCCGCCCGTTAGTTTATTTACTGTGATTTTTTTGCCTATTATATAGTACCTGTACTGCCTGTTTGAGGTTTGTGCAACTTTATAAACAATTTCCTACAGTTTTTAATTTTGAAGCAATTTATTTAATAAGTATAAAGAAATAGCCACAAAATATTGTTGTTGTTCTGTAGTTTGATGGGTAAAACGTAATTTTACGATTTGTAAAAATTTTTTAGTGAAATGCAATTATGGAGCACACGGTGGCTGACTTTAAAAACAACTGGCCGGAGCAATTAATTTAAATAACCTGTTATTAACTCAATGGGTGTCTTGTGCAAATACTTGTGCAGTATTTCTGGATTCCGCCAGTTAGTTTATTTACTGTGAATTTTTTTCCTAATATATGGTACCTGTATAGCCTGTGTTGAGGTTTGTGCAACTTTATAAACAATTTCCTACAGTTTTTAATTTTGAAGCCATTTATTTAATAACTATAAAGAAATATCAACAAAATAATTGTTGTAGTTCTCTCGTTTGATGGGTAAAACGTAATTTTATGAATTTGTAAATTTTTTTTAGTGAAATCCAATGTTGAATCAAACGTTGGCTGATTTTAAAAACATTTGGCCGGAGCAATTAATTTAAATAACCTGTTATTAACTCAATGGGTGTCTTGTGCAAATACTTGTGCAGTATTTCTGGATTCCGCCAGTTAGTTTATTTACTGTGAATTTTTTTCCTAATATATGGTACCTGTATAGCCTGTGTTGAGGTTTGTGCAACTTTATAAACAATTTCCTACAGTTTTTAATTTTGAAGCCATTTATTTAATAACTATAAAGAAATAGCAACAAAATAATTGTTGTAGTTCTCTCGTTTGATGGGTAAAACGTAATTTTATGAATTTGTAAATTTTTTTTAGTGAAATCCAATGTTGAATCAAACGTTGGCTGATTTTAAAAACATTTGGCCGGAGCAATTAATTTAAATAACCTGTTATTAACTCAATGGGTGTCTTGTGCAAATACTTGTGCAGTATTTCTGAATTCCGCCAGTTAGTTTATTTACTGTGAATTTTTTAGTTTTTATTGATGGTCCTTCATTTAGCGTGTGTAAAGTTTTGCGTTTCTTTTTAAACAATTGCCTGCAGTTATTAATTCTGAAGCTAATTAATCAATAAATGTAAAGAGATAGGAACAATGTGGTGGTAGACGTTTTGGGGGTTGCCGGTAAAATGTAGTTTTAAGAATTTTTCCATCACTTCCTAACATAAATTTTCTTTTTGTAGATATTTTAAAATTTTTAAAACAATTACGTTTGATAATAACGGCAAAATGGAGTAATTAAATAGTAGTTAATTTATTTATTGTTGTTAAATTTTTCTGATATTTTCTGTGTTATTTGGTTTAGTGGCTAGCTAGCTTCAGGTTGAAGCTAGCTGACCCTTGATTTTTCCAAAAATGGCTGGCGTAATTAATTTAAAATTATGATGATTAATGAGTAATTAATTAGTATTAAACGATGGCATGTAGTTTCTTGTGGTCCGCTATAGGTGGCTAGCCAGCTTCAGAGAGGTCGCCCACCCGATTGTTGTGGGCCCTCTGTCGGCGCGGCGGCACGGCCAGGCCAGGCGACGTGCTGCCAGCCCCAGCAGAGGAGGCGGGACTTGCGGACAGACAGTCGGTTTATAATTTCGTCACTTTGCATCTCAATCTATTTTTCCACAAATACCAAATTAGAGATGCTATACTGCTATTACAAACCGAGGTAAACGGTCTGTAATAGTAGTACATAACTATCTTTATCACACATTTCCGTCTTCCTTCGAATACGATCTTAAAATTGTTTGAGGCATTATTCAAAATATCGATTCCAATTTGGAACAGTTTTTTTTTAAAAGAAACTAATTCTGTAAATATCAACGTTATTCTTTCTCCTTACATCTCATTTTAGATATTTTTTACTTCTAAGGTCTTCTGTTATCATTCCACCTTGCTCTTAAGATCTTCCGTTGTCAATTACTAAAAAGAATGAGCGGAGTATACGCACCAGCTCTTTTATCCTACAACTCGATTTCTGATCTCAAAACGACGTTTATCTGCTTTAAAGAGTTCATCTTGTGAATTTCTTTTCCCAAGTAAAATAGCCGGGGCTAATTTTAATAATGTTTTCATACTTTGGGAACAATTTATAAATTGCATGATCTTGGCTGTGCGGGTGACGTCGCGTCGAAGGCTGTGTTGCCGACGTTTCGACCATTTTGTCGTGGTCTTCCTCAGGGCTGGTATGTCCATACATATAGGGCTGGTATGCCCATGGCCCTGACTATGTAAATGAATAAAGGGTAATGATGCAATTGGATAACTTCTAGATGTTTGCTTGCATATGTAATGTATTTTCCCTTTCATTTTCTTTGTTTTATAAAAAGTGGTTTTTCTAGAAAAAGTTATCTGTAGAAATTGCAGTATGCAAAACCAGTTGGACATGACTCATTCGTGACGTATCAGCCACAATGATATAAATAATATTGAACATTCAAACGAGTTTAAAAAACCAAGGAAATATTTTTCTGTGAGTATGATCTTAGGATATGCTCTACACTCACGCTTACGCGACGTAATGTAATCTACACACCTTTCCAGAGGAGATAGAAAATGAGGATTCTTTCAATGTGAATTGTTTTTGAAAATCTGAAGAGAGTATATGCTTACATCAACAACATTTTTAAAATCCTTTTTTTTTCTCCGAGGGATGACTTTTGCTGATTGTCTGAATCACACGGTATTCATGCAATTGTGTTGTTATTTGCACAATCTCGGCTGTCTCCTTTCTTTGGTAATGGAATAATTATAGTGCGGTGCAAATCTGTTGTTCACTGTTTTATTTTCCAGATAACATTGCATAATTGTGTTAGTTTCGCCAAGATTTCTTCCCCTGTATCTTTGAATAGTTCGATTTGAATATTATCTACAGCCGGGGACGTTCCATTCTTCAGTGGTGTTGTCGCCCATTGCATTTCTGCATCTCTGGTTCTTTTCCGTAATCTATATTTATCCACTACTCTATTTGTAAGTTCTTCTCATATAACTTTTTCGTGTATTCTTCCCATCTTTTCGTGATCTCTTGTTTTGTATCTGCTGTATTTATTTTGTCGTTGTCGTTCTTAAAATTCGCCATTGTTGGTTTACACTCCGTGGTCATATTTCGGATGACCTGGAAAATTTCTTAAGATCTCCATTTGTTGTTATGTTCTTCCACTTCTTCGCTTTTTTTTTTTTGAATAAACTATTCTTTATCTTGTCTTGGTCTGGGATGGAATACCCTATAGAGTTTTCTGACTCGTCTGGTCATTTGCTTTCTTTGCAGAGAAATATAATATTTGAAAAGAAAGAAATATAAGGACTTGGTCGTACATAATAATAATATTAGTGGTAATAATAATAATAATAATAATAATAATAATAATAATAATAATAATAATAATAATAATAATAATAATAATAATAATAATAATAATTATGGGGCAAGTGCTTGAAAAACAAAGAAACTTGTACTCATGCTACATAGATTACGCTAAAGCATTCGACATCGTGCCCATTCTTGGCTCCTTCAATGTTTGGATGTATACAAGGACCACCCGTTTATCCAAAACTTCCTGAAAATCGCGACGAGTCGATGGAACACAAAACTGTATCTCTCTAATGGAAAACAATCCATCCACACAGATACTATACACATCCGCCGAGGGATTTTCCAGGGTGACTCTTTAAGCCCTTTATTGTTCTGCTTCACCTTTAATCCCCTGTCTACTCTACTAAATTCATCTAATATGGAATCGCTCTTAAAAAGGGGAATTCAACTCTTCTTCGTGTCTCACATCTTCTTTACATGGATGACTTGAAGCACTATGCAGACACTGAGAGTCATATGGGGCAACTAATAAACGTGGCGGAGAAGTTCACTGACGACATCAAGATGAAATTCGCTTTCGATAAGTGCAGAAGAGTGAATATCATTCGGGGTCATTTGCAAGTTCTAATTTGGAAACTGATAATGAACCAAAGATGACCTTCATGAAACCCCATGAAACTTACAAATACTTGGGTTTCCAACAGTCACTCCGAATCAAACACGCTGTTACTAAGAACATACTAACAACTGAAGTGTGTAAACGATTGCAAACTCAACTCTCTCGTAGAAACCTTGTGCAGACCATCAATTCATTTGTTATTCCAGTGCTGACATACTCCTTTGGCGTTATTAAATGGAGCAATACTGACCACGACAACGTCCAGAGGACAATTCGAACCGCTATGACTCAACACCGAAAACATCATCCCCATTCAAGTACTGAGCGTTTTACCCTTCCAAGGTCGCAAGGAGGGCGAGGTGTTGTAGATCTCATAAATCTACTCAGCTCTCAAATTGCATCACTCAGAAGATACTTCTTGGAACATTGTGGGAGAATTCAGCAAGCAGTGAGCGCAGTTGATAATAACTATAGTCCTCTGAACTTGAAAAAGCTTGATCCGTCTGTTCAACCAATCATTGAAACGGAAGAGAAGATAACCTTAAGGAAAGCGAAGGCACTGCATGTAAGGTACCCTCACGAGCTGAGTAAACCAGAAGTCGACATCTCTGCATCGCACGCATGGCTCCAGCACGGGGATCTCTTTCCGGAGACAGAAGCCTTCATGATAGCTATCCAGGACCAAGTGGTGCCAACATTGAACTACAGAAAACATTCTGAGAGATTCTACCATTCATTCTGACTCGTGTAGAGGGGTGTTGTGGGACTGCAAACAATACTATCCAACACGTGATAAGTGTATGTAGCAGCCACGCACAGTTGGAATACAAAAAGAGGCATGATGAAGGGGTGAAGCAGGTCCACCAATTATTGGCATTGTGAACGGGCTTACTCGCCACTTCCGTGCCGTATTATAATTATGTCCCTCAGAGTGTGCTTGAAAGTAGTGAGCACACACTCTACTGGGATTGCTCCATTATCACTGACAGACATGTCGGAGGCAATAGGCCCGATATAACTTACATTGATATACACCATCAGCAGGTTTTCCTTATCGATATATCAATACCCAATGCCCTCAACATATCGGGAAAATATCAAGAAAAGATCCAGAAGTATACCGCTCTCGCTCATGACGTCGCAACTCAGCTGAACTTCAGTAAAGTGACAACTGTGCCTGTAATAATATCAGCTACAGGAGTGATCCCGAAAATGACACTTCGGGCACTGGAGTGTCTTCACTTGGATGCCAGGAATGTATATTATATGCAAAAGTCAGTAATTTTGAATACATGCCGTGTTGTCAGAATCCATCTGAACCTTCAGTAAAGCAACCACACACCAGGTCATCATTCCTGTGTGTGATTGACATACCGACCAGTAGATACTGTGAATAATGTAAGATAACAATAATAATAATAATAATAATAATAATAATAATAATAATAATAATAATAATAATAATAGGCACGCGTTTGGAGTAAAAACCAAAGTATGTATACTATAGTATTGCTTATATCATATTTAATAATCCATCGAATCTTCACTTCGATGTCTGAGTTTCCAAGATTTTGTGAAATTTTTTCTTTATATTTCACGGAGAACATCTTGAATTTTCTCTGCGGGTCTGACTCAGTCTGTCCATTGTGAAAACTTTTGAGCAGGTTGTTGCTCCGAATGCATCAGGCGGTCTTTCTTTCGTCGCCACCTGCCGCAAAGGACTAGGGCAGGGACTAGGGCACGAACGAGCCTGGACTCGGGTGAAGTGGCCGTGGGGGAGGAGGCCCGAGCTTTCCAACTCCGATATGGCTCTGTGACAATGGTTCGCAAATAGACAACGTGGAGAATGCTCACACCTAGTTCATTGATCGGCTCGCTTACTCGGTGCCCTTCTCAGCTTTACACTTCCTGCTCTACGTCCACGTGTCTACTGCGTCTGTTCATTCACGAGCCACCTCATTCTTATAGTTGAGAGCTGACATGATAGCGAGGCTGAGGAATGCGCTCTGTGTTCTTGGAAGCTGCCGTCCCTCCCCCCCGCCTAATCTGCAACTACTATCTGTCCCAAATATATTACGCCATAGACAAGCATGAAAACATCATACGAAAACAAAGAAAACAAATAAGATAAGTGAATGCCATCAATGTGGAACTTTTTATCTTCACAATATGGCCTTTTCTTACCGGGAGTACTCGAGGCTGCCCTGTCCCTAATTTCTTCTTCACATTTCTTACTAACGAGACGTATAATTTCCGTAGCTTAATTGTGTCTTGTTTTGCCTTTACTACGAACAGAAGCCGTACCACCAAAAGTCTCAAACCAAATTAAAATGAGTACGCTATACATTTGTGTTACAAACAAGAAGCATACAACATGTCACTCATTGAGTTCATGTATTCTCAGAACAAAAAACACTCTATAGATGAAGTGGTATTGAACCTAATACAATGCAGATATACTATATCCTCGACTGCTCGCGTCGGCGGCAAATTGCAAAACACGTCAATATGCCGAATACTTACATTGCAGGTCTTCGGCGAATTCTTTAGTTAAACTTCATATGTGCGAAAGATGACAGTAATATTTAAATATGTGGTTAATTAAAGTTTTGGAAATATATTTTTTTGTGCAATGTAACTGTATTTCCCTCACTATTCAAGAGAGATTAGTGTCAAATTAGCGCCTTGCGAAAGATGAGGCGTCAAAAATCGTTACACTAGTGTACAAGTCCCCAAGTCCCCAATGTTACCAGTAATTGTAGCTCGCGTCATGGAAATTCAAGTGTCCCCCTCATCGTTTCACCTCTCTCCCCGAAGCGTTGCCGTGGGAGACGCCAGATCTGCGGTCGCTTCCGATGACGTACGAGGGTCTGTGTTAATGCCTTCCGCTTACGACGTTAGGAGAGGTGTCACAGTAGGAGCGGATCCAGACGATTATTTTTCGGGAGGTGGGGGTACATTTTTGTATACATATAATTTTGTAAATAATAAATGTATTTGTTGTTATATTGTATATTATTTAGAGATTCACCAGATGAACCCTTTAAAGCAGGTAAACGTCGTTTTGAGATCAAAAATCGAGTTGTAGGATAAAAGAGCTCGTGCGTATACTCCGCTCATTCTTTCCGGTATTTGACAACGAAAGATCTTAGAGCAAGGTAGATCTCTGATCAGTACATTTCTGAATTTCTCCGTTCAATACTAGGTGAATGCTGGAGTAGTACCCTAACAAACGGGTCACGGACCGCACGCGATCTTCCCTTCCCTTTCCTTGTCATATCCTCACCCCTTTCTTATACAAACTTACTTTTACATGTACTTCACTGCCACACATGACGGGAGACCTGTCTGGAGCTTAGAGCTTGCCCCGGCTGGGGTGACAGATAGGTCGGCGCCGGATATCATCCAGCGGAGGAAGATCACCGCCTCCTTCCGAGGAAAACATTCATAACACTTACGGGACTAATTACTTTAGCAGTTGACGCGTCCGTAATCACTAATCAATCCAGTCAATACAAGTTGAAAAGTTCGAGGTAACAATTCCCGTCATTGAGTGCATGCACACCGATTTATCATTACATCGCGAAGAGTGAGAAAGGATGCAGCACCGGATTTGCTTCGTTAAGCGGAAAAAAATGAAGGTAAAGGATGTGGCTTACTCAGCAGTATTCAAGGCCAAGTGCAACTCTTAAGCCAGTCATCTTTTTGGCACCAATGACATCCTGCGATGTCACTAAGCGCACATTCGGAAATGTGAAAACACAATTCGTCGAATGTAACGCTTGCACTTGGCAGCCTACTAGACTTCGTGTAATTAGCGTAACGAGGATTAAAAGTGAAATAACTTACGAGTTTTGTCAACGCAATTCAACAACTTAACAGACAAGAAAAAAGTTGTTTTGTAATAACTCTATAACCCGCATTTAAGATTTACGAATAATAGTATAATTCCTTTCAGATTTGAACTTATAATTATATCATATTTCTTTGTTAGTTTCTTATATTTAGACTTTTGATATAAATTTCAAAATTAATCTTTTAGAAATTATTTAAAACCTATTTTAAATTGCGTTCTTTGAGTTAAATGTGAAAACGAATAGTTGATTTCGCTGCATGCTATACGAATTAATGGTCATTGTTTGCGTGTTGCAACACATTGCTGTAACGCCGCCCTGATAACAAAAAGCGATAATGACGGCTGCCTTTCGTTCGCGTTAATATAGGTTAACTAATAATTTTATTTACGCCTAAAATACTCATCGTGCATCGTTAGTACATACATACAAAACGTGAATACACTGAATTCAATGGAAGGAAGCAATTTTCGGTTAAGCATTTTAATATATATATATATATATATATATATATATATATATATATATATATATATATATATAAATTATTATTTTTCACGCTTCGATTGTTTAAGAATTTAGGTAGTTGGTAAGGTAGTTGAAGTGTAAGACGGAAATTGTTATAATATTACATTACCATTAACAATATCGCGAGAAATTACGTGCTGTTGTAACACCACTTATTTCCTTTTTAAATGTTCCGCACGTATTGTAATGGGACGGTCGCACATCGCGGATGACGACACGAGCAATATATATATATATATATATAATTAAGAACCCCGCCGCCGTTAAGAGCAGCCGGAAATGTCGTTTCCTACTGTACCTCGGGAGAGCCGATTAGCGCGCCACCGGAAAGGCGGAAAAGGCGCCTCCTTTGTTCAGCCGAACCCCACGCCGGACGCGCCCCGTCGTGACGTGTGGGGAAGTACACCACCCACACTCCCGATTCGAGCAACGGAATTACCCGCTCCTATTTCTGAGAATTTAGGTGACGTAGGTTACTTCGGGGGAAGTTACCGGGGGCGTCTTCGCCGCTGGCGCCGTGATAGGTGGAAGGATTACGGGTGGCGCGACAACCAATGATAGTAGACTATGCGGGGGAGGAATCACGTGGTATGCGAGCCTTCCTGAGGGACCGCGGAGGAGATCACTTGTATCGGAAGTAGCGAGGAGGCAACTTGTATCGGAAGTAGCGAGGAGGCAACTTGTATCGGACGTAGCGAGGAGATCCCTTCTTTCGGAGGCGGCAGGGGGAGCACTTGCGTTGTGAGCCGCGAGGACACTTGCTTTTGAGGCAATAGCGAGGACACTTAATTCGTGCCTGGTCGCCCCGAATGCCACGCCGCCTCACCACATCGCAGCCTGACTCGTGTGACGACAGCCGGCCGATGAGACGGAACACTACTAGTGAGTGCCTGACCAAAAGGGCCATGTGAGTACGAGCCGGGGACGTGAAAAACAATACCGCGAAGCGACCCGTCATCGCCCGGGCGCGTTCCCGCCGCCGCCCGCGCCGAGAACGCTGAGGAGCCGCCGGTCGACGCCCGCCACTGGCCTAATCCGGGGCCACCGCCGTAACCGCCAAGGGGCCGCCACAAAGGGACCTGGGGCAAGCTGACCGTCGACGCCCGCCGCCAGACCTGCCGGGCGCTTGGATGCCCGAACGCCGCACCTGTGAGCTGGATCACGACCGCCCGGGAGGGCAAAGACACCGGAGCTAAGATGAACTCTGGCCATACTGGCCATTAATAAGTTAAGATTAGTTTTAAGTTAGTTGTAAGTTTATTCATGTTACTGGGCTTCACCCACACCCAATACTAAAGTGATTAAAGTAGTTTTATGAAAATGCTGAAGTCTTTCTCTCACGTAGTTAGGCAATCATGCAGCCTCCCTCTAGAGAGTCTGCCGACGTAGCAGCCGGGCAAAGCTGAATCGCCGAAGGAATCAGGTAATCGGGTGAGTCGGTGGTTACAGTATGTATCAAAGGAAGGTATAAAATATGGTGCTTGTCTCATTTGCAACCAACCCTGCATTTCTGCATTTTCCAAAATTGGGAAAAGTTAACATTGCAAAAGTACAATATCGAAGATAGATATTTTCGTCCTAAATAAAATCTGTTCAAAAAAATCAGATTCTGAAAATGGGTCATATAAAAGTCAGTTCTTTGAAAAACGAATAGTTTTCACGTAATTTCTGCTTGAAGTTAATGCAAATTATGAAAAAATTAATTTTGTCAAAAACTGCTCAAAATACTGTCTTGTTTTTTTACCAATATAATAAGGGACGCTTATAACAATTCTCATTTTTGTTGAAGTCTTCAAATTTTCGAAAATTTCAATATTGTTATAATACGAGAAAGTATGTGCTGTTGAGCTCCATCCGTCAAAACGAGAAGGCGTCAGTTTTTAACTCTCAGGTATCATAAATTGAAGCATAGTAATTTCGCTTTTATTTCCCATTCCCTCCGCAGTGATGCCATTAGTAAAGGAATTCACGCCACACGGATTGTCGTACACACTTTTGGTAGCAATGAATACCATACAAGGCGCCTTCCGGTGGCGCGATCTGAATTGACGCTTACTGCGCCCAAATGTTTCTCAACTGGGCGCAGTAAAAACCAAAAACGTCCTCAAAATTAGTTAATATTTTTAGTTCCATGGTTTATGGAAAAATGATATTCAAATACCATAAAATATGAACCTTAATTGCAAAATCACAAAGAAAAGAAAATCGGATAGGAATAAATCCTTTCGTTTCATTCTTCGTTTAATGTTGAGTTCTTTAGAGTACTTATTCTGCCACTGCATATAGCATTCCTAACAGAATATTAGAGACCCAACAAAAAGAAAAAAATCTGTTATGTGACTATCAATTTTTGAAAAAGTTAAAAAGATATTATGCAATATCTGGCCGTTCTCTTTCGACTTCCACGCCTAAATCATGAGGTGAAAGCATACACCCCGTAAGTGGTATTAGAACCCACAAACTAGTGCATTCCACAAAGGAATACAACTGTAGGCCACCTACACATAGATATTGCCGCGACATTGCTCTTACCCTTAGCCAACTTTGCCGGTCCAGGCGACTAACTGTGACGCACAATTACATAAAAAATACTAATAGTTTCGAAAAATTCCGCATGACCTTATTTAGAAATGTTTCCAGAAAACACATTTCATTAATAAAACAATTGTATCTTCATAATTGAAATTCTAAGAAGATTCGGGAAACGTTCAATTTTTACAGTTATGGAAAAATTAGGGTTTTCAATCAACAGGAGACCTGTACCATTTTCTTAGACGTCCTTCAGCCTATCCACCAATAAAATGTCATCAAAAACAAGGGAGCCGTTTTTGAGAATAAATTGTTTAAACAAAAATTAAAAATTGCCTATATTTCAAGCATAATTACGCGAAAATTACTACAATTTTCGAAAAATTGTATATAACCTTGCTTCAAAATCTACCTTTAAGGAATAGATTTTATTAAGAGGAAAAATCTGCCTTTAATATTTTAGTTGTAAAAAGACGTCAAAAAAATTCGAAATTTTTCAATTTCGAAAATTAGAAATTTCTTACCAACATGAGACCTGCACCGTTCTCTTAAACATCCTTCAGACTGTCCAACAACAAAATTTAATCAAAATTGATTGCGCCGTTTTTTTGAAAATTTTAAAAATATTCCAGGGTCTTCACGTAAAGTATCCCTAAAACTAAAATATCGGTTTTAAATTCAAAGGACTGCGATATCAGCAAGATCGATGGGGGAATATCAATTTTGGAGAAAATCGGCTAAACGGTTTAACCGCTTGCGTTGTTCACAGACAGACGGAGAGACGTTTTGCCGTCAATCGATTTTTCGGTGTCAAAGATCCACAAATCAGTTATTCTGGCTACACCACGTGTTAAAGGTGTTTTTGTTCTAAATTTAGCAACTTTTCCGTTACCAGGGCCCTGAATGTGAGTTTCTGCCGAGCCGTTTTTCTGCAGAGAGAGAAGGCGGAGAAAGGGAGAGTGAGGGGGTGGGAGAGGGAGGGGGCAGGAGGGGAAGGGAAGTTGAGGATGGGAGGGGTGGGAGGCTGTGAGGAGGGAGGGGAGGGGGAGGGAGGTTTGGGGGAGGGAGTGTGGGAGGGAGGGGAGGGAGAGGGAGATATTAATTCAAATACATATTTAGGTCATTAGTCCCGTAAGTGCAGGGCACGTTTCAATCTGGTAGTGTGACGTAGTGAAATGAGAATAAATTCAAATAACAAAAATAAAAATAGTATATTGAAAAGTTACAGACTAGTTACAATAAATTGCTAAATTTAAACACTCCGGCAACCTTTTCCTTCCAGTGCCCTGCTTTACCGCAGAAAAAAAATCCACGCGTGATGCGAGCTGTCGGACTTCCGTCCCGTGACAATTACCGTCACATGGCCTGATGCCAAAATTTAAACCGGTCGCCGTCTGGCGGACCGCGTGCAAAAAGCACACGAGATCGTCAGGCCCTTACACTCCGGACATCTCGCCCACACTCCTACGCTCCCTGTACTTACAAGTACTAGGCTCTCTGATGTCAACTGAATGAGAGCGCGGGCGCAGATGGCGCCGCGTTAAATAGTTGAGGGTTACACCCCCACCTCACAAATTCCCTAGATAGGCTCGCCTGCTGTCGGCAAGCGAGGGCTCGCTAGCCAGCATCTTAGGAAGGGGATACACCCCCACCACACAAGATTCCCAGGTAGGCTCGCCTGCCGTCGGCAAGCGATGCTCGCTAGCCAGCTTCCTAGGAGTTCACAGCCTAAGGTTATTTTTGGCTCTGCCACGCTGTCTGCGTCAACTGCCAGAGCGCAAAATCCCGGAAGTTCAGGCTCAAACCCTTCCTCCCCCGCAGCGCACTTTCACCGACCTAACGGTTCTGGCCCTCGTATTAACGACGCCACAGTAGCTTTCGGTTGAGCTACTCTTAGCTTTCGGACGTGGCGCCCGATCAGACTGGTAGTGTGGGCATATACGGAGAGAGGACATTAATGTGAGAAAGAAAAAAATCAACGTAGCTATCTAGTTAGTGTCGAAAAGCTGCCGCCTTTGGGACTCGAAACCTGGTACTCGAAACCTGGTCAACGATGCTGCAGAAGCAGCGATGTTGTCAATGGGCTGCCGCTACGGATCGAGCCGACCAGACGCCGGGCGGCGGAGGGCGGCCACAGCCAGCGGGAGCGCCACGTGCGCCAGCGGCGACTCATAGGGAAGGCTGTGGCTCTGGGGGGGGGAATCACAAGCAGCTCGAAGGTGCCTTGGGTTCTCCTCGCCAAGAGGTGTACACGCTGTTACAAATTGGCAGGTTTTGCCACCACTACTGGTATTTTAAATATAGGTGCTAAAACAGCAGATACTTTCTCGCCCTTAGTGGTGGTCAGGAATATTACTTTAAGAATATTAAAGAACAGTAAATGGCAATTTTCTTTGAAAACATTTGGAGTAGTTTTTATGAAAATGGCATTTAAACGCTAAATGCTAAATTCAAAATTTGAAGCTCTTTTTCACAAAAATTTTTGAGTGTTCGAAAGGTTTAACGGAAGTCATTAATTAACATTAACTAACAAATACAATGATATTTACAAACTGCTGGAAATGTGCATATTACCGAGATATCTTCCAAAAAATATATTTGTATGATATCTTGACAAACAAAAATAATACAAAATTAAATATATGTCATATTAAAGAGTACAATTAGCACTATCCGTTCAAAAAATTTGAAGACAAAATTTTTGTCTTCAAATGTTTTTGAGAAAATGACGTTTGAACGTTTCTGAAAATGCGAAATTTTGAGCTAGTTTTCACAGAAAATGTTTGAGTTTTCGAGAAACTTTATATGTTATTATTTAAAGCACATGTACTTAATGTAAATACAATAATATCAACAAATCTCCGCTAATATAACTATTAATGACGTGAGAGGCACGTCAAAAAATTACAAAATGGCTGACGCCTCGGATTTTGACAAAGGTTTCAAGATAATATATTTGCAAGTTTCCATCAATCCGTACTAAACTAGTGATGCTACAACTTCACATTCTCCCTCGCGTTATTGAAAACAGCTAAGTAATTTATTGAAGTATTGCGTTTTCTGCGCTACTAACACCTCAACTATTACTTGAAAACGTCCAATTGAAAAACAGTGTTCCTGTAATGCACATCTGCATTCATTTCGGCAGACAGGAGCAGCAATCATTTCTTATTTAGACAAATGAAACAAACAGGAATACTTTTGACTGATACACTGTTTGCAGCAAAGTTCGCAGAAGTGAGGAACGCACTGTTGCCGGCGCAGCGTTGTCAAAACAACGTGCAATTGATACCAATTCTTTGCAAAAATCTTACTTCTGTCTGTATTTAGATTACAACTTTTTGATGGGTTAGTCATAGTACACCATACACAGTCGATAAATAACTCTAATACAAATAAACTAATTAAATTGCTATAATTCTATGATTTGTAATATTAAGTTCATTTTTACCGCCTTTTATGTACTATTGACACTGTCTCAAACGAAGCGCAGGGAAATTAAACTTTAAGGTAATACTATGTTCGACCATGGTGAAGAATCTCCAAAAATACTTTAAAAGAAAGTAAAATCTCTGTTGTTCAAGATGGTAAAAAGAATTTGGCCCTTACCGGTCTGTTTTTTTTTTTAAATAAAAGAAGTTTAAATTAGTACAGACTCTTATCGAAAAACGTTCGCGGGTATAGTTTCCTTTAAGTAATGTTTTTAGGTATCAGATGATAGTAAATGGTATAAAACATACGTCACCGAGCATTATGAGGAGTAATTTATAAAAGTGCTGCAAAATTCATCGCAAACGGAATTACTGGCTCATACTTTCACATATAGTATAATTGTAGCACCATTTACTTATTAATCGCGGAACTTCATGCAATTGTATATTTTTACTAATTGCGAATATCGAAAGGAAATGTATTTAACTTTACCTACACCAAAAATAAAACACAAGTAGCCTATTTTTATTTTGCATAAATACAAAATATATATTTCTGGGATGATTTCATCATGTGCACATTTTTATTTATGTGGCATATTTAAGAGCATATATTCAAGGTTTTTGCAAAGAAGTGAGCTGAAGCGAGGCATTTTCGTTCCTTAATAACTTTTTTATTATAATGTTTGAAAATACATTTTTATTTTATGCGTTTTGTGTAGGGGTACCACCGTTCCATTTTCAGATTCCCGGACGAATAGAATCAGTGCAAATGAGGTTTTATAAATATTCCATTACAAGTCCATTGCAATCAGCTCCCACTGTTATATGCATTACAACAGTTATTTTGAGCAGTTTTACAAACGGGACATATAATTGTTTCAAGAAAACAATGGACGCCATCTAATAACAAAGAATAGAGAATATTATTTAAATTATTTTGAACAAATTTTCATGAACAAACATATTGTAGTATTTCACAATTCTCTCTCTTTTATAAAATGTACAATATATTACTGCCCCGGGTTGTGCATGCTATTATAGTAACTCTCTCTCTCTCTCTCTCTCTCTCTCTCTCTCTCTCTCTCTTTGTAATTTAATCACACTATTTTTGTCCCTATAATTTAATAACATAATACCTACACACAAATAGTTTCGTGTGAATACCACCTCCGTTTGATTATCATAAATCCTTGATTTACTTCAGTTGAAAGTTGGTTTTTGCACACCTCTAAAAGTGTTTATGACTTATCAGCTTATTCACCGGGATCTGTTCCGTCCACTATACAGAGCCCTCGCGCAAAGGCGGGTGGTCGCTTCCTCCCTTCGGAGGCGGCCGCTCCCGCAGGGTGCGCCCGCCGCACCCACGCCGCCGGCCCCTCCCCCAAACGGCGGCTCCCCCAGCTTTCCCGAACGGCTGCGGCCTTCTCGCTTGCAACGCCACCTTCACTTGTGCCAGGAGAGACGGGCGAGAACCACCACGAGAGGCACAGGCCACACCGCCGGCCTAAGGCCTTTCCGCTGAGCAGTCTCCGCGTTTACAAGCAACGTTCATGTTTTGCGCTTCGCGCACGTAAACCCGCTGCCTTCGGCACGTGTACTTGTGAACCTGCCATCGGCGGGTACTACATCGGACAGACCCGACTCACACCGTCAGCCACCTGCCGGCGAGAGACTGTTTGTGCAAAAACCACATACTCCTGCTGTTAGGGCCCACCTAGGGCCAGGGCAGTGGCCAAGCTCCTGGACAGACTCTCCGACCAGCGAACTGTGTGGGACGCCTGCATTCCCGCTTCGCCCGAGAGAGGAGCAGCTCTGAGGTCAGGTATTCGGCAACGCCGTGTGCCCATGGACGTGTAGTGCAACGAACGTTCACTACGTCACCATCATGAAGAGAAGCAACATTGACGTAACAACGAATATCCATTTTATACAATTCATTTGCTTTCATTAATGTAAATTAACATTTCATTTATCATATCATCCCATTCACGTAGACTAGAAATCTAATATCAATAAATCGTATGTGCAATGAAATTCGTGTAAATTTGTCATCCTACGCCTCCCTTCTTAACTAGCGCCATCCCTCTCCCCCTCGGGCACCTCACGGCCCGGTGCGGCATATAAAATACTTTGTATTGAGAAGGGCCTTTCAGTCCGCTAGCGCCCCTCTCCCCCGTTCAAGGTATTCTTTCCCCTTCTCTGTACAGGATCAAAGGTTTATATTTTATAATTTCGAAAAATTTAGTAAATTGTCCAAAATTTATTTAATCCATTTAATATTTGAATTTTATGAAACCTTACATTCTAAATGACTCATTTTCATTTGCGTCATTGCGCAATACCTTGTATTTCGCTTGCTATTCGGCATTAATGTTTTACTTTACAAATGCAACAAATTCCACGAGGTATTTTTCCTTGCCTCAATGTGTAATAAGTTTAATTCTGTATTGAACTTACTACACAGCACACTTCACATATACATACTTCTGGTTTGACTTAAATGCCTTATTCACTGAAGTCTGACTTTACAGGTAGTCATAAAACTCTGAACATTTCATTCCCTGGTAATTTATCTTGCACTATATTTCTGCCATCACTGCGTTGACACTAAGCCTATTGTGATTGTTAATTCAAATTTTTCTCATTATTGAAAACACTTTGTGTAATTGCGTTACTTATAGGTACAGACAACACTTACTTGACAATTACTAGCGTTAGACAAAGTCTGTACTCCACGTTTTGAAAATATAGGGGTCCATTTTGATTCACATTCTGTTTGATTAGAAATCATTTGCGGAAGGATATCTTCAGTAATGCAATATTCTGAATAGATAGCATTCATGTCTACATGGCTGCACAGTCCAAGTTTAGTTATGACTTCTTCAAACACTTTCCATTTTATATATTATGTAAGAACAAAGGCTTGGAAATCATGGAAAGGGTTACTGTCATTGAAATTAAACCACTTCTGGATATATTATTCAATTGCACTCTATTTACCTTTGTTTGCAATTGTTGTTTCATATGGAATGTAAGGTGCTTGAGACACTAACTTTATACCCATAGAACTCATCATTTTAATCCTCTACTGTAGTTATCGGAGAAGGCTATGCATAATTCCATAATATTGTAGAATTGGAATGCTCCAATAACAATGTTCTATTATGCAATATTCCTAAATTAATTTCCATAATATTCTCTTACGGAAATTCTCAAACACTCCACAAGTTACTCCAAACTCCGGACAAATTTCGTTATTCCCGGATTGCCCGGACTAATACAGGACGGGTGAAAACCCTAGTTTTGTACTACATTGCAAAATAAAAATTTGTATAAATAAACCTTATCTGTTGCTCCCTATATTTTTGTTTAACGCATATTCGGAGTTTTGGCATGTATACAGGCTATTTTAAGAGCATCGTTGCATGCATATTAACGTTTTTAATTCATTAAGTTCCGAGGTCTACTCATGACAAATAATAGAGCATTTGGACCGAAAACTAAATATTTTCAAGCAAAATCAACACAAATTTGACAATTATAACTCCTTTTCATGTAGCTAAATTATGTCCCAACAAAGAGACGTAATTCATAGGAATTTCCGAACAATTTTTATTTTATATATTTCAAAGAAGTATTAAATAATTTCTAAAATGTTATTGTGTAAATGGTCGAATGTAAGAAACGAAAAAATAAATATTAAATAATATAGAGATTTTCAAGTGATAAGTTTCTTATTTAATCAATCCAATGATTGCCTGTAATTAAAGGATACGAAGAATAAATATCTAAAACAAAAATGAGACTGAGGTGTGTTATTTAGAAGAGAAAAGCAAAATGAACAGGTGAACGAAAAGAAATAACTAAAATGTCAAATTATTGAACATTTATTCAAATTTATAATTTATTCACAACACACCCTTCATATAAAAATATTCCAAAAACATCCATTAAAAAAAGAAAAATTTAATACAATTTAAAATGAATTTTTTTAAAATTTAAACATTTAAAATAATTTCATTTCAAATTCAAACGAAAAGAATTTTTCAGCGACTATGTTATAATTTTATGAATGAGAGTCTAAATAATTGTATTTTTTACTAATCATATGATGCAGAAACTTTATTTTACCAAGAGCGTGAATTATTTCTGCATTGTTCACACAAACATTATTTGAAGGGAATGAGTGCCACACATTAATAACATTTTCAAGGACATTACGGTGTTGCACAATTTACCAACGCATTTTCACATTACTCAGACAAGGAAGTTTCGAAAATAAAGAAATGTTTCTTTTTAAGATTCGAATGGCAGCCTCTAAGCTCTTTTCGCCTTTCCTTATATTTATTTAACACCAGAAATACAAAATTTAAATCCACTATTTCATCACATCCACTAATGGTGGTTGTCGATACCACCTGCCTAAGAATGAGCCATAACGACAGTTCGCTAAACAAGTGCAATTAGAGAAGTATCCCTCCGCCGCGACAGCTGTTCAGCTGTCTTTTCATAGTATATTATGTTTACATTGCGCCCGTTAATACATCATGGCCTCTCATGGTTCACAACCGTGTTATTAAAAAAAATCGATAAAACGCATTTCACGGAATGTTTTCGATCACAGTACAGGAGCAGAAGACTCGTGCGCCAGTACACGTCTGACATTCAAGTCTAATGTAATGTCTATTAAAAATATTTTACAGAAGCGCATAGTAGCAGCACTTGCTAATTTCAATTATTTATCGTGGCGAAGTATATTTTCGTCGGCCGAGGAAGCGTCGAAGCCATTTACAAGTTAGCCAACTGCAAACTAACGAAACTAGGAAGGAGAGTCAAATGGGCTGCAGGACACAAGACCGCAGAACCTTCAATTATGTTGCCAGCACTAGCTGTGAAAATGGTCCTTTCTTATAGAAGTTGCTCTTTACGAGTAGAAACACCGACTGACTGAGATATTATTCTGTGAACTTCACGCCTACTACGACGTTCCAATTGTTAGATGCAACTTTCTAACCAGATGGACAAATAGCTGGAAAATGAAACTCTAATTATCGTACATGAAAGGCGTATACAAAATTATTTTCAATAGTAAATTATAATTAAAACAGAAAAAAAAGTCGGCACCACCGCGTGCGTATTCATCAAGATAAATCTTATAAATCTTAGAAATTAGAATGATCTCTAGGCCCTGAAAGAAACGATAAATAAAGATTCAAAATTAATCACCTGGATCACTTTGCTAATAGAGCAAATGGCTGCAAGAAATCATGTTATTTTACGCAAAAATTTGAAACGCATACGTAATATGCATTTACATGGTAACTAATGTAGGTAAATTTTCTTATCAAATGTTCTACGATTTGTAATATCAGATTAAATAATATTTAGTTAAACAATGAGAAGGTATTTTCAGAATATCCAACTGCCTCTACCTCTCAAATTACTTTTACTTACTGATTCCGCCTCAAACGAAGCGCTTTAACTTTGAATTTACCATTTCAAATTATATTCACTTCATTTGAAGTCATTTTAAGTACTTCAACTCACAAATACAGCAGTGTTTACAAATTGCTGGAAATGTGCATACCAACAGAGTAAGAGATCTTTCAAAAATTTACATTTGTGTACTTTTTGAAAAAATAAAGAAAAAATACACCGACATTAACTTTACGTCATGTTAAAGAGTCCAATTAGCAGTATCCGTTCGATACGTTTGAAAAACAAATTTGGAGCCGTTTTTTGAGAAATTGGTGTTTTAGCATTTAGTTTTGAGCTATTTTTTAAGAAAATGGTTGAGTTTTCGAGAAATTTAATTTGACATTATTTAAAGCACATGCACTGATAAACAAAATAATGTGAACAAATTGCCAGTAATATAAATATTGACGACGTGAGAGGCAAGCAAAAAAATTACATTTCTGTAATTTTTGAAAAAACAAAAGAATAGAGCAATGTGGCGTTTATGTCATCTTATAGAGCACATTTAGCACTATCCCTACCGAAAGTTTATAAAAAATTTGGAGCCGTTTTTTGAGAATAATTGGTTATTGTAATTTTTAAAAAAATGCTAATATTGCATGGAATAATGCCCAAAAACTAAAATTTTCAAATAATGAAAGAAATAAACATGGAAAACAAATTTTACTTTAAGAAAAAGTCTCCATCTTCAATTTTTTTGTTGTAGGAAGACGTCCGAAAAATATTTAAAATTTTAAAATTTTGAAATTTTCGAAAATTCAATGTTACATCTGAAAATCGGACCTACTTCATCATTATAAGAGTATTTTACCCTATTCTTTCAAGAAATGTAAAAAACTGGTGCCGTTTTGGAGACATTCTCGAAAATGTCCGGAGGGCTTCCTGTAAAGTACCCCCAAATTTTGAAGAATGATATTCAAAATCTCAAAGTTTCGTCTTGAGCCAGATGAACAAGTCTTCAATTTGGAAAAACTTCTACGCATGGTTTAGGCACTAGTAATGTTCACAGTCACCAGACGGAGGACGGACAGACGGATAGACGGACGGTCAGACGGACGTCTTGATGAAAACACTTTTTCGGTATCAGGAGACCCCGACACGTGTATTTCCGTTGACATCTCGAAATCGTTTTTTCGCAGCATTAGATAACTTTCCCTATACTATGTGTATTACTATGTATATACTTTCGTATACGGGAAAGTAAAAACTAGTAGTGCGACAGAATGACACAGACTTTTCCGTATTAGTTTTCTATTTCCTTTGTTCTCGGATAGTGCGACATTGTGGGTAAGGGACAAGGACACATGAGACTATATACAATTTATTTATACTATAATTAAAATATATACAAGTCCACCTTCTAAGGCCTTCCACAAAAAAGGAGTAAAAATTATTTTAAATAAGGTTTTTCCTCAACATTAGAACCAAAGAAATTAATTTGCATCCCCTATATAGGTCCTGTATCGAAACGTATAGGACAATGTTTCACTAAATACAATATTTCAGTAGCCTACAAAACCCTAAACTCCCTCAAATATTTATTCCCTAGTTCCAAATCACCTACCCCCCCCCATTGAAAGAAGTGGAATTTATCACCTAACTTATAATAACTGTAATTCAGCATATATAGGTCAAACAGGCAGAAAACTTTCAGTTAGAATTAATGAGCATATTAGATGTTGGAAACAAAATGTAGACACTTCCACCTTTGCCAATCATTTGATTCAATTTAACCATTCCTTTGACCCCAATTATAATTTTAAAATCCTTCACCTAGTCAACAAAGGCACAAAAATGAACATCTTGTAGAACTTGAACATTCTAAAACTTTTCAAAAATACTAATTTTTCTGTCTTGAATGAATATTCCTTGATTAAAAGCAGTCCCATTTTAAATATTTTATTAACTAGCCCCTAATCATTCTTTTGACCCATTCCCCCCTTTTTTGCATTCTATTTATCTAGTCAACTTGTTTAAAAAAATCTTTATATAATTAAAATTCTAGAATCTTGCACATTCCTAATTTTCTGTTCTGTTTTACATTCCTGTATGTAAAGCAGTAATTTTTTAAAGTCTGTCATTGACTATCCTTTCTTCTCTTCTATGGCCCCCATTCCCTCAATCGGTAAGCTTCCTCTTCTCCCATTCCAAAAGATGGCTGCCATCTAGCTGTAACCAGTATGTCTTTCTTGTTTTCATATTTTTTGACCATGTTGTGAACATTCATGGGAGATCCACGTTGCTTGAGCAGTAAGTATTTTCAATTTGTATTTATATGATATTATTTGTTTGTTTTTTCACTAAATTGACTATACAACACCTTTTTTTGTGTTCAACTTGTGTTAATGTTTTCATTTCTTCTCCTTCCTAGAGATCCACTGAGGATGGGAAAAGTGTTTTTCCGAAAGTTAACTCTGGAAAATTATTAATAAAAATTATTAAAACTTTTGTGGATATTATTTCCTTTACCATATTATGGATTAGCACAAGATATCTGCTACCACCAAGGAATTTATTGAGACTTCTCTTTTAAAAATTTGGAGTCATTATTAAGCTACTGTTAATCCGAAACTTCGAGCTCTCTTCCACAGAAAATTTTTGAATTTTCGAAAAACTTTATTAGAAGTCCTTTGAAGGTTTTTGTAATTTTTGAAAAAAAAAACTATCCTATAATGAACTTTACGTCATATTAAAGAGTGCAATTGCCTCTATCCGTTTGAAAAGAGTGAAGAATAAATTTGGAACCGGTTATGAGCCATGGCGTTTGAGCATTTTTGAAAGTGCGGAATTTTGAGATAGTGTTCACAGAAAACAGTAGATTTTCGAGAAACTTTAATATGACATTATTTAAAGCACATGTACTCATAACTTCAATAATGTGAACAAATCGCCGCGAATGTAAATAATAACGACGTGAGAGACAAGTCAAAAACGTTACATTTTTGTATTTTGTTAAAAAAAACAAAGTATAGAGCAAACTAATGTTTATGTCATCTCATAGAACACGTTTAGCACTATCCCTACCAAAAGTTTAAAGAAAAAATGTGGAGTCGTTTTAGAGTAAATCGTTTTGTTATTTTTTTAAATTGCATATGTTGCACGCACTATTGCGTAAAAACTACTAAATTTTCAAAAAAAATATACATGAACTTTATGAAGTTACATACAAGAACTTTATGGAGATCAAACTGCGTTTGATGGAAAATTCTCTATCTTCAATTTTGTAGTAAGACGTAGGAAGACTCCGAAAAAATTCAAACTTTCGGAATTTTCGAAAATTCTGAGTTAACCGCAAGAATCTGACCTATGCCACCTTTATAAATGTATTTTACTCTATTCTTTTAATAAATTTAAAGAAAAAATTGGAGCTGTTTGTGAGAAAATTTTGAAAATATCCGGGAGCTTCATGTAAGTACCCCCAAATATTAAAGAATGGTTTTCAGTAATGAAAGTAATGTTATACAAAAGTGCTTGTAACTCATACGAAAGTGTGTTTGGCGTCACCTTGTCCACTTTTTCATTTGTACGCCAGACTCACCTTCTTTACTATTTACATAAATAACCATTGAATGACCCATTGCTATTTTTGGTTTGACTGAATGATATTGTATCAACTGCGAAGCAGTTGTAACGACAAAATGACGGGTCTTGTCTTATTTTATCTGTGAAAATTAATCTTCGATTTTAGAGATGATCAAATCAGATTTATTTTATGGACGAGTACTCTAAAAAATACAATTATGAATCACATAATTTAATAATGCCTGCGGTATCATCAGTTTAACCGAACACCACTCAGATATTTTGAAAGAAAAGAAAACGAATCAAATACAAAATATTTAGCTTTAATTGTTCGGTGCATCACCCAATAATTATAATAGAAAATAATTTGTTCACGTTCAGAATACGATGATAAAGGATAAGCTTAAAATTACTCCGTAGAAGACACGATTACAGAAAGGGAGAGATTTTGAACATTTTAGAGGACTTTTCCACGAAGCACTATTGATTTATTTGTGTGGACTCGCAAACTTTTCCTTTGGCTTTGACTGTATGTTTTTCTTAGAGATAAATTGGTCGACAAATAGATCGGAAGGAATTAGGATAAAAGAAAATGTTTGCAAAAAACACGCCATGGAATTCACATTTTTGTTATCCTACTATCCCACCTACTTCCATTTCATAACAAAACAGATATCAAATCACGAGGTTCATTGCCAAGAAGGTATTATGTATTTGGCATTTTGGATTGATAGTCGGACTTTGCCGGTGTCTCCCATGCCTGGGCCTGGTTAAATTTTCCTGCTTGGGAGTAAGAGCGACATGTAACGAATGTGGGCCGGGGAATGTCTTTGCCGGGGCAATAAATCACGGACGTGAACGGTTTGTAAATTATTAAGTATTTATTTGAAAAAATGCTCCAACACCTGAATACTATGTACAATATTTACAATAAACAATACTGATCCGTCCCTGAAGAAGGAATGTTCCCTGTTTACCACCACCGCTGGCCTGATAATTAGATATCATATTCGGTATGATGCACCAGTAGCCTACGTGAGCATACAAGCGAGTATGCCGCACCTCCCGTCTCGACGTAGCACGCCGGCTTCAGTTCCCTGCCTCAGTAGCCTATGCATTAAAATGCAGCGCCGCGCACAACCCAGACGACTTCCTACCGACGCGCCCAAGAATCAGAAGAAGGAGTTTAGGTCCGGGGTCCGTTTATATACCTTCTGGGCCGGCTGACGGAGCTGCGTTATCTCGCTGTTTCCGCCAACGCGTTTCCGCCACCGGCCTGCCTACGGGGTTCCCAAGTTTGCCACCCACGACAAGGCACCCCTTCCCTTCCGCTCCCTAGGTTTGCCTTTGTTGAGCCCAGCGTCTCTTCCGCGAGCGCTGTCCATGAGCATGAAATGCAATGGCTGATTTTGGTACGTTTGTACAAGGCGACTGATATGACGCCACACGAATGTGGCACTGTAACTAGAACCGTCCGTCTGAGCTTTTCTTCATGAGATACAGAAACTGGGACAATTTTAAAGGAAAGCTACAACTCTAGTTCTGCCTCGACTGGGGAATCAAAGCACGTGAAGCTAGTACGCTGTCCATGAGCGATCCTACAGTCAGTGCCTGTTTGTTGCATTTCCTAAATTCCTTTTGGAAAGTTACATTTTTTGTTTTATTTTAAAACCATTTTTTAAATATTAAAATATTATCTTCACATACATTTGTAAATAGGAACAGAAGAAATAAATAATTTCAGTTGAAAATATACTTCTTCGTTTTCAAAACCAAAATTAATTTCACCTTCAGAAATAAGTGAGTGTAAAAATTTGCATATAGTCCATAACTATTGTTTCAGATTAGATGACACAAAAGTGTAAGAATTTGAACATTTTGGGGTTACGCATGAGCAGCTTTCCTAAATTAACGATGGGCGTGGAGGCTCCCTCCTTCATAAAAAAACACATTAAAAATAACAATACGTTACTTACACTGAACACATTTCTTGCATTATTCGCAACGGTTACGTAATAAAATTATACGTGTTTAACAGTAGGGGTACTAACCCTCGAAAATAGTTGTCCGGCTGGAAATCAACTCCCAGGCACGGTTTTCACAAGAAACGAGACCTATCCACTGTGTAGATGGCATTACTCCATCTAGCTGATGGCGTTGGAACAACGTTCCTGAAGCATACACTAGTGGTGCTACAGTGTGGCACAGACTTTCTCGAACTAGTTTGTTTTTTAAAATTTCTTTAGTCTTGACTTTTCCATCTTGCCCCATCGTCTTGTTAGTTGCCATCTACCACCACCCAAAGTATACTTTTTGAAATTTTCTCAATTTTTCGATTTTCTAATGATAGAACCAAAATATTTCTTTAGGGATATTAAAAAGTAGTAAAACTTACGGAAAATTGGAGCCGTTTTTAAGAAAATGTATTTTAAGCATGTTTGAAACTGCGAAATTTGAATCTCTTTAACACAGTAAAATTTTGAGTTTTCGAAAATATTCTTTAGACGTCATTTAACGCACTACCACTTACAAGTATAATAATGAATACAAATAGCTGGAATTGTCATTATTAACGGCGTGAAATGTATTAAAAAATGCATTTGCATATTTTTTGAAGAAACAAAATAATACAGCAAAATTACTTTTATGTTATCTTAAAGATTGCATTTAGCACTCTCCGTACAAAACGTTTGAGAAACAATATTTGAGCTCATTTTCATAGAAAACTTTTGGGAATATTTATGACACATATTTTAAACACTTGTTTTTATAATTTTATATTGTATACAAATTGTTGTTAATATAAATAATAACGACGCAAGAGACAAATAAAAATATATATTTTTGAAATTTTTGAAAAAAGAAACGAATAGAGCAATATGGTGTTTATGCCATCTTATAGAGCACATTTGGAGCCGTTTTTGAGAAATCTTGTTTTTTTTTTTAATATTGCGTACGAAATTACGCGCGAAAACTACTATTTTTATCAAACTACTGGTGCTAAAACAGCTCATACTTTCTCGCCCCTTAGTAACGGTTATGTAATAATATTATACTGCATTTCTGTCTACATCTCAGTCGACGAACGCAGACAACCAAGCGCGCATGCAGCGTTGGTGCTGCCAACAAGAACACATAGTTTCTAATTCTAATTCTTGCTAAAAGCGCCAGTTTGGCCATAAATAAACTTTTTCTGTTTGTATTGTTGCGGTTTTATAAAAGTTATTTTAAGGCGTTCTTTATGGAACACTATTGCTAGTTTCGAATACATACAATTATTTTTCGCCACTTCGCCAAGGTATTTTAAGTTCATTTATAAATGTTTTATTTTATTTTAAATGAATACTTACAACCAAACAACCCATATTTAGCCTTTTCATAATTCATTAAGAAATTAAACAGAGATGCTCAGGGGAGCAGTAACGCAGAAACTCTCATATTTACTACCGAATGCGTACGTTGGTTTTTGAGAAAAAAAATGAAATAATAAATGAACGAAAACTATTTAATTTTTTTTATTTCCTGCACATCATACTGACAAGCAAGAATAATTTCACAGATAAATGGAAAATCCAGAAATAAATGCTATCCAATATATCCCATAATGAATATATTATGAATGTTAATACAAACACTACTGGTTGTTACAAAATGTGTGGACATGAAATGACAACTGCATTGACATGAAATGTACCTGAGGAAGCGACAAACCATATCGCAAAACGTAGTACATGTAGAAAAATCATTTTAATGGAATCCAAATATGTTTTCAAAAGATGCGCCTCTGATTTCATCTGTACAATAATTGTCTCCAATTAAAAGATACGAAAATTAAATAATGTGTAAATAGACAATCTATAAACATTAATAAGTGATGTAATAGTCCATTTTCATTTTCAGTGTTATAATTAAAACAAAAATAAAAGTCGACAACACCGCGCGCATATCCATTAAGATAAATCTTATAAATCTTAGAAATTACAAGGGTCTCTAGGCCTTGAAAAAAACGCTTAAATTAATAAATATTCCAAATTAATCATATGGCTATTACTTCTGAAATTAATCAATTAATAAATAACTACCATCTTAATAATTTAATCAATTAATAAATAATTAATCATATGGATAAAGCAAAAATAGAAATGTTTCGGCATTTTCAATCAGAAATTATGATTAAAATTAAATTAATTATTTTTCATATCATTCATTCAATTTTTTCATGTGGCCTGTAGTTGGTGTGAAACCTGTACGAGTATATATTTCATTAATTTCAAGTAGAAATTCCGCAAAACTATTCGTTTTTTCAAAACATTGTACATTTTTGAAGAGCTAATTTTGCATCACAGACTTTGTATGAGTTGAATTTCTTTATCTCCAATTTTGAAGTTTTCAATTTTTTTCATTTTTCGAAAAATCGGAGATTTTAACGGAAATGAGACTCATACCATTCTCTTAAATGTTCTATGCACTATTCCACAACAAAATTTAATCAAACAATTTTGAACAATTTTTTTGCGAATTTTTGCTATTTTTAAGCCCAAGAAAGTAAAAATATGCATACCCTAATGTAAGAATTATTTATAGACAACAAATTTTACTTGAAGTAAAAATTTCTATCTTCGAATTTGTAGTTGTAGGAAGACGCAGAAATATTTAAACTTTATCAATTTTTGGAAGTTCAGAGTTATTAATGAAAATGGTACCTATGCCATCTTTGTACATGTATTTCACTCTATTCTTACAAGAAATTCAAAGAAAAATTTGAAGCCATTTTTGAGAAAATCATGAAAAAGTCCGAAGGGCTTCATGTAAAGTATACCCCCAAAAACTAATTAATTGTTTTCAGAATCGCAGAGCTTCGACTCAGAGGTTTATTCAGTTAGGGAAACAGTTTACGTGCTAGCGTTGGTCACACTCACCAGACGGACGGACGTTTTGCCGTCAATCGATTTTTCGGTATCGAGGACCCACAAAACAGGGATTCTGGCTGCACTACATGTTAGAAGATTTTTTTTTTTTCAAATTTAGCAACTGGATTTTTCCACTTTTACGATACCAGAGCCCGGCAATAAGAGTTTTTCTGCCGAAAATTCTCCGTTTGCGCGTAGAATAAGCGGCAGCGAGAAAGTTAAAAAAAAATCGGTATCAGACTACAAAACGTGTATTTCCGTTGAAATCTTGAAATCTATTTTCCGCAGCATTACATAAATTTCTTTATACTACGTATGTTATTTCGTAATACGGTTTACGGCCAGGAAAGTAATTGGCAAATAAATTTTTAAAAAATTGCAAAGTAGGAATTATGAAACTTTCTGAGGTTTTAACGAAAATAGAAACCGGTGATATTTTATAATCCAACATTCTTCTGTTTGAGTAAAAAGTTAAAGAAAAAATCGGAGATATTATTGAAGGAAATATTGTTTTCCATGTTTTTAAGAAATCACGATTTCACTCGAAAATAAACGTAAAATACTCATAATTTCAAATAGTGTACATGAGTTAATTTAAAAATCTAATTTTTAAGAAAATATTTAATTTAAAATATATTTAACTCCAATAGTTGTGGTATTAATGTTAAGAATTTTTGCAATTTTCAAAAACTAGGATTTTTTCATACAAAATATTAAAACGCTGCGTTAGTAATAGTATAATATAGAGGAACACTTAGAAATAATTCGAGAAAGTATGCGTTGTTGTAGTACCACGAGTATATTGGTATTGTATTGGTACGAGAATATGGGTATTATTTTCCCACAGTTTTACCAATTGAATCCATTACTATCACTACTTTGACTGCCGTCTTAGGAAAGCGAAGGCTCGTACAGCCAGGTAGTGAAACATCTTAATGCATATATTCAGTTTTACGAAACAGTAACATTTGTAATTAGAAGTGATGTCAGTTTTGTCGCAAGATACTAATTACTTTTATCAAAATCTTAATAATTAGTCTATTGTGTAATATAATAGATTACTTCTCTCCAAAATAGTCATATTAATGGATTTAACTCAAAATAAAATAATATGTTTTCCTATTGGTGGTTTTAAGAAGAAGAAGAAGAAGAAGAAGAAGAAGAAGAAGAAGAAGAAAACCTTTTGATGGTGTTAAAAATGAGAATATTAAATATCGTTATATAGAAGAAAAAATATAGAATTGTAAATATCAGTTAGACAAAAGAAATAGCACGAATTTTAAGCTGATATTTCAGATATAGAATAATTATAATAAAGTTTTGAAAGAACATACAAAGGCAATACCATGAGGCAATACTATGCCTTCTCTAGCAAACTATTCGCAAAATAAATTGATCTTCTGTCATAAACACTTCATATACTCTAATGCAATGTTCCCTATTTCGCATGCAGACTTGTAAAAGCATATTTATTTAAAAAGGATGGTTATAAGTACTACGCTTCGGCGGAATAACTGAATGCAAGGTCTAGAGAATAACTACCAAAACTTGAAGTGAAATGCAAGTTATGTGAAACAGAGTTTAGCAAGTCGAACAAAAGACGGTGAGATTTGCCATGCAGGCGGAATATGTGGTAATAAAGTAAATAATTAAATAATATATTAAAAATAAAGTTCATAAGAAGACTTCCCTCGGTACTCAAGATTAAAGTTCCTATAGGAACTACATTTCCATCTTCCAGAATTTGGTAAATTATTTTTAAATATTTTCAGGGGTAGCATTCCTTTTCCATTTAACACTTTATAGAAAATGTAGGATAAAATGGCCAATCAAATTATTCGTAAACTGAAGACGTAACAATTAAAAGCCTCCGGTAATAGTATCATTCTTATTCAAACAGCATTAAATTATGCACTTGAAACAAAAGGATCTTAACTTCCCAGGCTGGTACACATATATTACGTTAGCTGACAGTTTAAATATTACTTTTGAATTATAATACATAAGTACAATCAGTATTTATTGATTAAAGTTTTAAAAATTCAATAAAAACAAATTTAAGAAAGTGGTGTAACTTGAAGAGGAGATTAAGAAAGTGGTTAACTAAAAACTAATATTAGTTAAATGTTAAATATTATAATGAATAATTTGAGTAATTAAGTAGTTTTACAATACACTGTTTGAATTTGACCTGAATCAATTTTTAAATTTATGGTTAATGAAAGGAAAAATGAAGGTTTCTAACCTCCTCTCTGTTCCTGGTGGCTGGGTAGGTCGTTCGTGACCCTCATGATGGCTTGCTTGCCAAAATGGCGCGTCTTCCAAAGCGCAGCTCCTCGAAAGCGTCGGAGGCTGCAGAGGTAAAGACAGAAGGACAGGGCTTCCACTCTTATACGCCTGCCACTCGCTGGTGCACCAGAGAGTATATATCTGCACCACCTTGAGCGCGGGAGGGGCGCATAAGGGCGCAGAGGCGGAGGGGCCGCGGAGTCGGTACAGGAAACCCGAGCGCGGGCGAAGCGACAGGGAGGGGGGCACCACGCAACCGCCATGCGTTGTGCGAGGGAATGGAGCAAGTCATGACGTCAACGCCCTCGAAAACACGTTGCGACGATCTGCTGTCCCGGAACTGCAAGGTCGGGGCATAAAACTTGTGTACTGCCGCGATAAATTGTACCGCGTTCTCCGAGTTATCTCCCGCGAGGGCGTGTTGACGAGTCGCCACTCGGTCAGCAGCAGTGCTTCAACCAACCACCCCCTTGGAGACGGGTACCTCATGCTAATTTTTTAACCAACACACGCCCTTACACATCGCCCCATGGGGTGATTAAAGTGATGTCAAAAAATTGCGCAGACATAGAAACGCGAATGCTAAGGGTAGAAATCAAAATTAATAGTCATTTTTTATTTAGGATAATACATAGTTGCTTTGTTTATACTTGAAATAATAGAGAAGTCTTTGAAAACTGAAAAGAGACATCAACTTAGGTGTTACGACATGCATACCAATAATATAGTTGGTGAGACAGATGTACACACAGTATATATTTTATTTTTTATGAGTTCTAGAACCAATTTTTTCTCGTTTTTTTCGTCGCCCTCCATACTTTTGACTCTCACAAAGCATGTAAATTTCTAACAGCGCCAAAGTATAATATTAAAAATTAAAACCCAAAAGTCATTTCTGTGTTCATAGGTACCCGTTGCACTTAAGAAAAGGCATCGTTGTACCTATGAACAAACCGTTGTACCTACGAGTAGCCTTATTAGAACATATCTACAGCCGTTGGATTAGATGTAGATATCGAAAACCATCCTTATTTATTTCAAGTTTTTGTTTATTTCAAATAGTTGAATAGATAAACGTTGTAAAAATTAAACAAAGTCTTCAACTACGAATACGAATTTTAGGTTGAATTTCAAGTAAGCTTTGAAAATTCAATTGTTCTAAAATGTAGAACTCCACATTTAATAGATCAGTATTTTTTTCAAAAGGGTCTCATCAGTCTCAAAAAATATGTTGTTATACACCAAAAAATCAAGTGCAACCGAAGTGGTAACCCTTGCAAAATAAAATCACAACCAAAAACTTTTCCTACATAACCAACTAAATCAAGCAACAAAAATAAGCATATAAATTCATGGAGTTTCTGCTATCTAGTTTCTATCCTAAGGCAAAATATGAGGTGTCCACAGTAAATGTGAGAAAATTTCTGTCAGGTGACCTCACAGCAGTTGGTTAAGGTAATTTGAATAAAATGTGATCAGTGTCGACCACCTGTGCCATCGTAGGCAAATTTCAGGTTTTCACTTCTGGTCACATTCTTCACATATTTTATATTGAAGCAAATAGCATCAACTTCTTCTGCTGGTATTTCAACTACGAAATTATTGGTAGATTTTTTCCCTAATACTTTAATAAAAACAAAGTTTCAACATGAACATTTTCATCTTCAAGCTGAGTGGCGCGAACTTCTGCTTCTATTTTTTCTTCCATTAGTAAATTAAATTCATCGTCACTGATGAATGTAGTGAGGATCGATCGTCAGATTCTTCAGAAGAGATTTGACAGGATATTGTCGTTTTCGTGGCATCCCTTTTTTTCGCCTTCGGCCATCAGTTTTGCAGGGAGGTGCCTTAGGAAAAGGCATCAGCATTTAAGGTGTTACCAAGTCAGGTGAAGATGGAGAGCTCTAAATCTATTCTTACGTAAAAAGCTTTTTGTGATCATAGGTACAGCAGTATGTCATTTGGACTTTTGGCGTCTGTTGGAACTTTTGCTCTACGGATACGGTAGAGTAAAAATCAGAAATAGAAAACCTAATTCATACCAAACTGAAGTGAGCCTCAATTTTATGCATCTTACTAACTACAAATATGAGAAAAATATGTTTTGGAATGATTCTCCTTCGTAGATACACCAAAAAAAGGGGGAAAAATGAAATTGTGACTTACTCCTTTGTTCGATTCTCCTGAGACCACGCGTGCGCCTGACTCAAGCCACGCGCTCCTGGCCTCCACACACACAAGTTTACCCTAGATTTCAGTAATCGTGTTCGTAAGTACACCAGTTTGTAGGTACAACGGTCTCCCCTAGGTAGTATCAAATATAATAGAGGTAGATGAAATGTACATATCAGGGGATGTTCATCAGTATTACGAGTTATGTGTTAAGACAGAAGGTTGAGAATTCCCCAATTTTTGAAATAATAGAATAAAATACATCTATACAAGGGTAACATATGTCCAATTTTCATGGTTTACTCTACATTTTCGAAAACTGCAAAAATTTGAACTTTCTTCGGCTTCTTCCCACTAATACAAAATTAAAGAGATTTTCACTCAATTTGTTGTCCATAATTAGTTTTTTCATTAAGGTCGTGTACAGTTTTTACTTTCTAACGCTTAAGAACGAACTTCTTAAGAGAAAGTTATGTAATGCTTCGCGAAAAAAACGCAAATTTTTGGCAGAAAACCTCTTACTACAGAGCCCTGGTAAAGAAAAAGAGAATAAATCCCGTTGCTAAATTTAAAAAAAATTCTCTAACACGTGGTGTAGCCAGAACCCCTGTTTTGTGGGTCCTTGATACCAAAAAATTCATTGACAGCAAAACGTCTGTCCATCTGTCTGTGAACAACACTAGCGGCTAAACCGTTCAGGAGAATGTCCCTAAAATTGATATTCCACGATCGATTTAGGAGATATCGCGTCCCCTTGCATTTGAAGCCCATATTTTAATTTTGAGGCGTACTGTACATGAAGCTACTGGGACATTTTCAAAATTAAATAAAAAATGAAGCTGTCAATTTCGATTACATTCTGTGGTAATCTGAAGGATGTTTAAGAGAATGGCACATGTCTCATGTCGGTTAAATAGACTAATTTTTCGAAAAATTGAAAATATTCAAAATTCTACAACTGAAATATTAACTAGTGGTGCTACAGAAAGGCACAGACTTTTCCGTATTAGTTTTCTATTTTCTTTGGCCTCGGCTAGCTATTCAGACTTGCCACATACTCTTGCCTAGTGTCTATCGCAGCCCTAAGTACATTTCTTTGAAATTTTATTAATGTTTCGGTTTTCGAACAGTAGAACGAAAATATTATTTTACGAATATTAAAGAACACTAAAACCTCGTCATAAAGAGCATTTTTTTCTTAATTTTTCAATTTCCTAATTGTTGAACTAAAATATTTCTTTAAGATTATTAAAGAAAGTAAAACTTCGTACTAAATGACAATTTTAATTGAAACATTTTAAACCTTTTTTAAAAGAAATAGCGTTTAAGCATTCCTGTAAATGCGTACAGGAATGTTTCTTTTACAGAAAAGTTTTCAGTTTTCGAATAAGTTAAATAGAATATATTTAAAGCAATTTCAGTTACAAATTCGATAATGCATACAAATTGCTGAAAATGAGCATATTTACATGCATGAGAGATTTTTAAAAAATCTAGTGGTGTTGTCAAAACACACACTTTCTCGCTAAACACTACGCTGCAGTATACTACTACATGACCAGCAAAAGTGTTGCCAAGCAGCTAATTATTTTTCCGCTCCGGAGACTCGAACTCAGAATCTCAGAGCTATCGTGCCGGCCCTCATACCACTACGCCACAAGACGGCCGAATGATTTCAAATCTGGAAAAAGTATAAAAAGGTAAATGCCCCATTTATTTTAAAACACCCTTTAACAATCGAAATATCCCTTAGAACCCTCCAGTCCATTAAGATCAAAGTACATCAAATTTGAAGAAAATCAGCTGAACGATTTAGGCGCTAGCTTTAATCACAGACGGGCAGACAAAAAACCGACAGTCGGACATTTTGCTGTCAATCGATTTTTTGGTATCAAGAAACAACAAAACATGGATTCTGGCAAATTTAGGAAAAGGATTTATCCACTCTTTCATTACCAGAACCCGGCAATGATGTTTACTCTGGCAAAATTTCGTCGTTTTCTGGCGCACATTTACATAACTTTCTCTCTTTACGAAGAAGTCGTAAGGCGAGAAAGTAATAATAATTTCTGAACCGTTAGAGATATCTAAGTTGATCACATGGCTAGTGTTCATAATGTATTCAAATTTAATTTTTAATTTTTATTTTAATTATATATTCATTATTTTACTTAAATCGGTTCAAACAGATTCACACATCTTCAACAACTGATCTGACGAGATATATGTTTTACAAATCCAATAAGAGATGAGACAAATTAATTAAAAGTTAGAAATTCGAAAATCGTATACAGACACTTCCAGTTTATTTAGCTTGATTAATACTATTTGCGATTAGAATTGCTTCAAATGGTTTTCGATAGAGTTTGAGGAATCCTCAATTATATCCTGCGGCAACACTGAGTTGTCACAAATAATAATTCCCTGACGACACTCGAACTAGCCATCCATCCGAAGAGCTGTACCGGTAGCAATCAATTTAGCAACCTCGGTCATCCTGTTCGGACATTAAAAGGATACGTTTATGATATTAATAAGTGTATGGTAGTTTCTGTTCTAGTATTTCGGAGCCAAGTAATTGTGAAAATATAAAAAAAATGTTTTTCCGGCGACAAAATGAAAGCAGCTCTGAAGAGAACGAGGCTTGTCGCAAAAGTTAGTAGAGAGTAGAGAGATAAGAAAACTAACTAGGGCGAGAAAGTCTGCCATTCAAAGCACCACTATTGTATTTATTTATTATTTATTTAAGTAGCTAGGTTACTACAACAATATTTTTCTGAGGCAAAATTATCTTCAATGTAGTATAAAACTCAAGGCACCTAGACCAGATTTATCAAACCCACAATTTTTAGGTTTTTAAATTTTTTCATTAAAATCGTATTAGAATTCTCCAATTCCTTCATATATTATCCTTTTTTATCCAATATATCCTCATTTTACGCGTTGAGGTCAATTTTACAATCCTAGATCACATATTTGAAAATTCTTCGTATTTAATATTCCATACACCATTTCAAACATCATTTCATACACCATTTTAACAAAATATCATATACTTAACAAATTCAAGGTTCTTACCATTTCATACATTGAATCATGTAAAAAAGTGACTCAATAATTTCCTGGCATAAATCCTTTATATATTAATCTCAAATGTTTCGTTTTTAAAAGTTTTTATATCGTTTTCTTTTGAACAATTAGCATATTGATTAGCAAATATACACTAAACATTTGACCTTGTTTATCAGTTTTTAGATCCATGCAATTTTATTATTTCCATATTTTGTATTCACGTTTCTTATATCAGCAATAAAATATTGTTTCGTTACAAACGTCCATTTAGAAGGAAATTATAATTAATTATCCCATTATCCCATTAGGAAGTTGTACCGAAACTGAACATGGCTACATATCATGTTAAAATTCACTAAATTAAATTTAAAAAATTACTGAACTAATGTAAGATTGTGAATATACAAATGCTGATATGAGAAGCGTGAAATTAGTGAATGAAAATTTGGTTTAGGAATTATTGAATGGAAATCTGGTCTAGTAATTATTGTTGAATGAAAATCTAGTTTAGGAATTATTGAATAAAAATCTGGTTCAGGAATTATTATTGAACGAAAATCTTGTAAAGGAATTATTGAACTCTAATCATATTGAAATAAAATCTGGTTAAGGAATTATTATATTAAAAATGTGGTTAAATCTATATTATTCGTACAACGTATTGTTCATATTGTAGAAGCTACTAGTGAGTTAGAGATACAAATATTGGCAAACTATGGATATAATTCTGATAATGGTAGTGGTCGCGATGCAATTCAAGATTTATTATCAATTACCGTTAGTTGAAGAGTTAAATACTGCTATATTAGATTAATTAAATCAAACGCGATGTGGTGTACATGATACTCGTTTTAAAACCTCTCACAAATGGAATAAGAGTACAATAAAAAAAGTATTATAGTAATGTGAATTACATAATATTAAATTTAAATGAATCAGCATATGAAATATGTTCATCTCATACAAATTTAAATTTTGAGAAAGATTTTTTCATCCTTAAAGAATTATATCTAATAAACGTAGGGAGCATCAATGCCAACGTGATCGACATATGTGTTTTAATAAATTTGATGAAAAATATGATATATTAGCAAATGCAAAATTTCCCAATGCAAACAAATCTCCATTAAAAATCCATATTGATTAAGATGAAGATTGATATTATAATACGATGAGCGACCGCAAGGTCAAAATAATTTTCTTTTTTTCTTCATGAGTTTGGGTGTGTATGAGGTATAGAACATACAAATAATAGAAATGCAATAACGTAGGCTTATTATCACATATTATTAGATTTACATACAGACAATATTTTAGATATTCGAAGATCACATGGTCATAAATCTCTTGTACAATCACCACCACCACCAACATTCAAACCGAATGTACTACTATTTTATGTGATATGAATATGACATTTTTAATTATACAAGATATATTGCTTGTATTGTATGAAGAATGGATTTAAATCATAAATTTAAAAACGAAACAAATTAATCATCCACAACTTATTCGAGATTGGTCACTGTTTTTACCACACGATTTTGCAGGAATGAAGGCTATTTATCAACGACTATCTGGAAAAATATTATTTTTTATTGAGAATATATATTATATCATCGATTATCCTAGTCTTAATTTTGCAAGTGGATACCCAAAACACCTTCAAAAAATGGATATACCACAACAATCAAAAATACTGAATATTGAATTTTAATTCAAGTAAAACATTTAATTTTTAATAATATGCTGAAATTAATGAATGTACTCTCAAAAAGTATAATTTTGGTATATTAAGAGATTTTTCAGGTATACCGTCATCAATAGATATATCATCAATAGATGCAGCATTTAGATATACAAATGGTCAAATTTATTTCTTTAAAGATAATATCTTGTGATATTTGAATTATAAAACAGATATATGTGAATATAAAATACGATACAAAGAGAGGAAATGTATGTCTCGAGAGGGCGGTAGAAGGGGCTACGCTTTTGTGTTTAGCGGGGAACGGCGAGTCAACTGCGAGGGGACGGCGAGTCAACTGTAGGATGTTTATGACACGAGCGGCCAGCGAACCCAAGGACCTCCCCCCCCCCCGACCATTCCTACTTGCAAAATAAGTCCTTTCCACGGCAACGGCCTATTAGCACGCTGAAAAGAGAGAGGTGGATCAAAAATATTTGCTACTGGTGAAAATCACCAATCATCCGGAACGAGATCAGCGGCCAGCGCGCGAGCCCGTATATATTTCAATAAATATGTCTTATCGCCCAACAGTAGGCAGGGAGAAATTAGACACGTGCAAGGCGAGAGAGCGAAAAGAAACAGCGACCACTATTGGATGAGAACGAGAGAGGGCGGCGACGAAATTTGTGTAGATGGAAGGGGATTCTGCAACTGGGCACGTGAGGAGTGATCGCGTTACGAGAAGGGACGAATGACAGACTTGCCGAGAGCGGACTCGAGAGAATTACTAGGTTTCGCGGAAAGCGGAAGTTAGATAGACTTGTTAAATTTCGCGAAGACCGAACGCATAAGAATTCGGTGAATTTTATCCGGAGCTGATGTGCGAGGGAGTAGCTGGTATTTAAAGCAGTTACGAGTGAGAAATATCGGTGTGACACCACAAAAGATGATTCGGCCTCAAGTCGAGGTGATAATTCGCGGATTAGGCAAATCTCGAACCACGGACAATACGAAAACTGGTGTGTGGGTGGCAGAACGAATACCAGCTAGGGTTTGGGACTGAGCACTTTGACAACTGGTCAACACAGTGGAGGTCACCGTGGGATCCACCACGCGGTGGCGCCATCAGGCGACGGTCGGCAGGGCTGTCCGCTCCAAGCCGTGAACACAGGTCAACGCTCGAGTCCATGGCTGCCCAAAAATAAGACTCAGGGATGCAAATGGTATGTGAAAACAGACTTTCATATCATTAACCTGATTCAAGTAAGAATAAAAAAGCGTAATTAGTAATTTCATGTAGTTAGTAACAATAATAATTAGTGATTGAGACAATTTCGGCCCAATTAATGTATCCAAATTTTTAGTAGTAAATGACCCAAGTTTCAATCAATAACGACTATCATTTAAAACAAATAACTCCCTACAAAAAGCAAAGGAGTAAATGATAATAAGTGTATGTGCGAGCATGAGTCAAGGAGAGCGGACAGGCAATCCTCATAATTGGCAAGGCATGTTTAAAAAACAGAGGATTAATTAAAGGGGAACAAACTCGCCTGATGGAAGTTTCGCGGTCTGGGCAAGCAAGGCCCGCGTGACCCCTCACAATATATTATGAATATAATGGATTTTTGAATACTCCAGTAAAAGCTATAAAATGTAATATATATATATATATATATATATATATATATATATATATATATATATATTAAACATGTTGGAATGAAAATACTTTTTCTTATATAAATGAAGAATTATTTTAGTATAACATAAAAATATTTTTTTTAGAAAAAATATATTGTGAATGTGGCGAATCTGTGGTTAAAAGTTATTTATCACGTCTTCAACAAACAAATATTCATAGAAAAAGATTAAATAAATTAAAATAGTGATCTATATTGTGACGTACCTTCAATGCGGTGCGATCCAATACATTTATTTTTAGGAGGGACAGGTGTCTTGGTTCGTGAATGGCCCTCTGAAAGTTTGACGGAAACATTGGAAAAACTCAATCATCATTTTTTAAACAAACAAACACTTTATTACCAAAATCACAAATTTCGTACATCAACTCCGGTTTGATCAATCCCCGTTTTGGTACCAAAACTATACCTATGAGCTCAGATTACACAATACCTTGACCAAATGCAATAAACCGTTTCTTCTCGGATACTCCCTAACGGCCACGTCGATCAGCGGCCTTCGGCGCGACTCGGCGCCCTTCAGACAGTTGACCTTCGCTGGGAGACCAGGGGCCCCAGCTTTCCGCAACGGTCACACAACACCTGTTTCGACCCCGACCGTCGTGAATGTATTTCGGGTCAGGCATGCATTAACACCGATATTACTGTCCACCTATTCTTCATTGTATATCAGTTCTCCCTTGCCGCACAACCTACCAGTTGTACTTCGTGTACCTTCTCACATTCACGTACACACGTGGCACCTTTTCATTGTCGTTACTGGCCATGCGGTCTGTAGTTTTACCTTGTCACAACATTTCTCGAAACCTATTCCGCCTCTTCAAGCTTTCACTTCTTATTTTCTGCCACAATCACACTTAATCCACTCCCTAATAGCTTCTCTTCTGTTATTTAACTTCAGTTTTTTCCTTCACTCGCCGCGCGCATCATCACCGGCTCCGCTCTCCTTCGTGTCCTGTTACTCACTAACTGACGTCGTCTCGCCCGGTCTCGCCGCCTTCTCGCGCCTGACCCGTTCACAGATTTCGTCAGCTACTCGCCGCCGTTACCGCGGAATTCAAAATACATGTATTTGAAGAAACGCACCGCGTTTCAATATGTAAAATAGAAAAAGTAATGAATTTTATAAAAATTAAAGAACTAGAAGCGATGGTCATACATATGTAAATGTAAATAATGCATAGGAACAAAAGTACAATGTCCTTGTGGATGTATAGTTAATAAATATAATTTGAAAAATCATATGAAAATTTTACAATCTTGTTTATAAATGTTTTACAATAGTTTATTTCCATATTGTAGTGTATTAATATGATTGACTAAATATCTCTTATCATTATATGGTGATAAAGATATTTTTCAACTTTAATAGTGTATATAATTTTCATGTAATATTATATAAGTTCATACATCTCTACATCATTTACTCAGTGGCGGCTGCGGCAGGGAGGCGCTAGGGACTCTGCCCCCCTACTGAGATCAGTATTTCTCCCCTTGCGCTGTCTAAAATAACCTCTGTGGGTCTGTAGGGTTGGTTTCGAATCAAACACTTCTTTAGCTTTCAAACTCCCGCTCTTGTTCCGTAGAACGATTTTCATTGGCTGCGGACACTCGCCTCTGTGTCCTAAACGCAGTGTTATTACGGAACTTACAGACATAGAAATCACTGCCAATGAGTGTTGAAATGGCAACAAGGGTTCGGCAAATGGCGTCTTATGACGGCCGCCGCCCAGCAGCCTGACAGGGGAGGTAGAAACCTCGTTGTCCGGCGCTATCTATTGATCGATTTTTCAATTTACAATATTCCTTTCGCTTGATTTACGTGCAGGACAGTGCTATCTGCTGGTGTTCTGTTTAACTGATCTCCCCTATCACAAGCATTCAGTACAGTAGTGTGCAATTGGCATCATCTTTCCGATCCGTAGACAAACTATGTGAATGCTGTATTCCGATCTTTGCGTCCAGTTCGTATTGTGCATTGAGATTGAGAATGGTTTCCAATTCTGTAAAATGCCTGAAAACAGTCAATGTAATTATCATACAAGGCTGTGCATGAAGAGAATTGGGCCACCTCGGCCTGATATTAAAAAATTACAATCTGATATAAATGGCAATAGTTCTTTTGTACGGAAATTTCAAAGGGGTAAATGGCCATCGTAATTTTAGGGGGAATTTAGCCTTGTGTTCTCTCTTTGAATGTAAAATGTTCCAACAATATCAAGAAGATTTCCCCCTACAACAGGTTTATCGCGTTTCACAGTACTCTCCGTTCGTGAACTAGCAAACTGAAATCTGAGCTGGATGTGCTATATAAAAGAATCTGAGAGAGAGTTTTCACTTTGAAAATATTATAGACATTTTTAAGAAATACCATATCAGAAGAGAGATTGAATGGAGTTTGCATGTTTTCATTATAAAGACTTTTGTTACGACACTCATTTAATTTTGAAGAATTAGTAATAAATTTACAGAATGTAACAACAGAAGACTCAATTTAATTTATAGATCATGTGTTTAGCCTATCTTCCGGGGAGATAATTCGATTGTAAATATTACTTATGTGACAAACAATCCAAATATAACAATTTTTCAAATGCCTAACGTTGTTTGATCCTGTAACTTTGTGTGCCCTCCCTGTTGCCTAATCCCAGAGCCGCCACTGCATTTAATAATGTGTTTTACACATACTGAATATCATCTTCCCAATATTTAGTTCCCTAATATCTTTTTTCATTATAATCTGTTTTGAATGCATACATTTTTAGTATTCCCTACAATTTCTCAATGAGGTAAACCTAAATATTCGCCTTTAAATTTACCTGTCATTTTATAGTTTGAGTAAAGATATCCAGAAGTATCAAAATGTTCATTTTTTTCTTTATATCATAAATATTATTTGTTTCGACATGAAGCAGTAGTTTAATCAGTAGCAGTTGATTGAACCAGGTTTTTTGATTATAGGATATAATTGATGAATTTCATTGACAATACTACCTTGTTGTATATCATATTTTAACATTCTATAATCAATAACATAATTCACATTATCTTTTAATGTAATCATAAGTTTCATATCATTTGGTTTATTCCCTATTCCTTTCTTTAAAATATCTTGTTGATAGTTTAGTATTTGGAGTATAATGATAATCTTTAAATGTGTCATATAAATGATCAGGAATATATATATATATATATATATATATATATATATATATATATATATATATATATTGTGGCGTTATGGAATTGTGCAACCCCATAACACCACCATCTCGTATGTATAAATACCCCCTGGCAGCGAGGATAGCAGGCGCGTAAATCAGAGGTGCCTAAACGCGCAGCCTGGTATCCGTTGCCCGTACTAAACCAAGATGAACTAGCAAGCAACGTTTTCCTTGTGAAGGGTTGAGAGAGGGGAAGTAGCCCCACCACTGAGAATTACCCCAGGCGTCGGACAATAAATACGCAAACCCGCAAGCGGAAGCCCTCTTTTTGATTGTCGCCGTCGCCGAGTAAGCAGCATTTTGATCACCGCTCGTTAACGTCAGCTTAGATATTGTTTGCCGCAGCAACGACTGCCAGGTAGGAGTTTTCGGCGTCGAACAGACGTTCTAGTTAGTCGTCCGAGAGATAGTGAAGATTTAGTAAAGTGTTTCTTCAATTAACAACACGGGAAGTAAAAGTTACCCGTTATGAGAAAAGCATTGAAAGTTCTGGTTTAACAAAGTAGAAGTAGCAACGAGCGAGGAACTTGCACGAGTATTCGGGGAAGTGCAAGGGACATTTTCACAACGTGGGCGTAGTCAGAGGCGCCGGTGGCAGTCGAGGGAGAAGAAGAGGCCGACTAGGAAGAACGGAAGAGGACGCAAGAAGACAGCGTAGACGGCAGAGGCGAATCCCGTCTCGTACGACGCAGAAGCTGGGACCGAGCGACGTCGGTGCAGAGACCAACGCACGACCATCAAGGCCAAAAGCGGGAAGTTCATGAGGTAACGCTTAGAACTGCGGAAAGTAGGTCAAGTTCACGTCGGCAGGGAAAAAGACTAGTATAGGAAAGTGTTAGGAAATTGAGGACACGGGTGGCAACAAATTGCAGTATTGTAGGAGGAGATTTTTGATGAGCTATTGCCTGCCTAAAACATTCTATTTGGAACATTTATTATTCTGCTATTAGCAGTCACAGTTAAATTGTAAATGAGAGTAGTGCACTTGCACACATTTTGTTCTTCGCATGTAATATTTTTGAAGCAGGAGATTGTAAATTGAAATTTGGTTTTATGTGCAATGTAATTAGAATAGCATAAATTTAGATATAATTAATTTCCAAGGGAATTCCCAGGGTAGATTAGGGTAATTATTTCAGAGAATCAATTTTGGAGTAAATTATGTGTTCATTCATTTAATGTGCTGTAAAGGTTTCTATTTGTGTTTTTGATCATTCTTTGTAAAAGTGTGATTCTATTCTTGGTTTTTTGTCATTAACTTATGGGCCACAAAAAGTTTATGGGTAAATTATACGCTCGTTTATGTGCAATTTGTGTTATTTTATTGTGTCAAGGGTTCAAACCTTTCTCGCACCCTGAAGATCCTGCTCCCGAGATTTTAAGCTCGCTTCACGAGCAAAATCTTGTTAACCCGCTTACGGTTCATGCGTGCAACTGTGAAGGTGGCAGTGATGGGCAATGGTGGGTTGGTTAGTATATACACTTCAAATGTATATCCTTTACATCCAACATCAGGTAAATTCAAAAAATCGCCGATTGTAAACATTTTTGTTTCTTATTAAAATTTTCTATTGGTAATGGTTGACTGAATACATGACCGTATAAAGTATTACAATCTAAATACATGATATAACTAATGTTTTTTGCTATTGTAAATATCTTTGTTTTCAGCTTTTTCTTTTGATAATCTTACAGTTTTTTGTAGTTTTTTGGTCATAGAAATAATGATCATTGGTCATGCATATGTCTGGAACCATCGATATACCACCACGTATTTTTCTTTCATATAATTCGTAAAAATCATCATCAGTAATAAGATCAAGCTTTTGACCTGTGAATTTTAAAGATGAATGCTCAGCTAATTGTGGCGCTGATACATAATATACTACATAAAACCATTATGTTTAAAACATTTTGCACTAAAATTATTAAACACATCCCTTAATAAGAGAGAATCTAATTTAAGATATAAATGGTGAAATTCTCTAAAATGTTTACATTTTAAATTTTCATATACTTCTTTTACAAATTTTAAATCTACTTGTGTTTTACTTGAAACATCACCAATTTATTATTGATATTACAAATATTATGAAGTAATTCTGGGTACATGATCTATCTCTGAGTTTAGACCTGCTGTCCTTTTAGTAACTTGCTGTGGTTTTGAACATCAATACATCTTCTGAAATACCTGAATAAAGTGAAACCTACAACAAAAAAAGTTCTAAGATAAATCAAGTTGAAATAGAATGAGTAAATTTTTTTACTCAATGCATTTTGCTACATTACAATTATATCTTGTAACATACTTTAATATCCAATATTACTTTTGAAAAGAATAGGTTTAAGGTAAATATTTTTCTATACATTTTCTCAATAATTTAGTAAATTAAAAATTATGGACTCAAATGATGTTGCTAGTCGAACGAATAAATATGGATTAGTAATGTAAATAATTAAAAAACATCCAAAACGGGCATGGTAATTTCTCTTACTGGAGATATATACAGTGGTAGTTTATTATAGGTATTAGCGTAACACATACTCTGATTTTTGTACTTCACATAATTTTGTTGAAGAAGAAAATTATCTAAAATGTGTAATGCATAAGAATCTGAAAAAATGGCATTTGAAGAATAACAATATCATCGTCTGAGCACCTGTTAATTTTTAATCCAGAGATTATTAAGGTTTCAATTTTCATGTGCACATGATATTATATTGTATGATAAGTGGTTTAATTTGGATACGTGAATTTGACATTGGCCCCCTATTCCAAATAACAGGATTTCCTTCAGTATATTTATACTATACTAGTATATGAGCAATTCCAGAATTAACTGCCACTTAGAGGGTCAAAAAAATTTTTTTTCATGTGGCACACCTCTGGAAAGCTATTTCCCGTGTTCAGGAGACCCTAAAAAACTAAGAAAAAATAGGGTGCCATTGAATCAAGCAGGGTGACACCTCCAAAAGTGGAAAAATTTAAAATTACCCTTTAAAATTTAAAAAAATAATTGAAATTGAGTTGAAGTGTTCGATTTCAGTATGATATTGTTATTTAAGCTATAAAAATTTAAAGGGATCTTCGAAAAGTTAAAAAAATTTTGGCGCCAGGCTATTTAGGCGCCAGAAATTATAAGTGCTACGTCTAAAAAATGATTAGTGGGTAAATTTTATTTAATGTTTCTAAATGGTGCTTGAATTTATTTCCATCTTTACACCTAAATATTTTAGAGCCCAAATTCTTCAGCATCTGTATACTTCGGCGCCCAAACAGTATCCCTATAAACTAATTTCATTTGTCAAAAAATATTGATATAATTTTTTTTAAAGTTCGAGATATTAAATTTTGATCTCAATAAAATTTGTAAATAATTATTTTAAAAAATAAATAAATATAACATACTTTTTTCAACTTTTAATTCAGCATTTTTATTTTTAGACTATTCAGTCTGTAACAAAATTGTAATCTATAGTATATATTAACGGATTATGATATTCTAAATAATAATCGACAATCAATCATAAACAAGAATTTAAATTCATTCATAAATTACGCATTTTTCTGCCGCGTTATTAACATAATTGACTTGCTCAGCCGTCATGCGAAGCAGATTTTTGTCGGTATTTTTTGATGACACATGTTGAGGAGGTTCGATTTTACACAGAATTTGTGACACGAATAATTTCTGTATGTCTGGAACTGCAGGCCATGAAAACAGTTTTCTTTTTCGAGATAAAAACGATACTGTGAGTGTATTTCCAGAAACTTCATCTACTCGACCAGGATACCACATTTTGTCATAAATTACAACTACCCAATCACTTTCCGACACAGAAAAGGGAATTTCTGCTTCCTCTTTTGAAATCAATTCAGAAGTTTCCGAAATTTCAAAATTTATTGCGGTTCTCCCAAGTTCAAAATGATCGCAACAGTTTTTGGAAATACACTCACTGCAAGACAAGTAGCGTAAACTTAATTTATCGGGACTTTCGTTAGTCCACGAAATTTGATGTGCCAAAAGAGTTTGTGGTATCGTCTGTAATTCCATCGTTATAACCTTGTCAATTGTATTCATGTTCTCTTCAGTTACGAAAAATACATCGATTTTACTCTCTTGACATTTAACAACATTAATCATGTCTTTAGCGCACACAACATCTTGACCATTCGCTACAGCGGTATCGCACATTGATTTTATACTACCGCCTATGCCATCAGCGGCACTTTTGCCGTGACCGGCAGCGCTAAAATTCCAAGACGCGGAATTCAGTTGTTAATTTTTACAGAAGTAGTTAAACAGAAAAAAGTTTTTTTTTGTTTTTGTACTGGGTAGTTGGGCCGTCACTTTGGAAGTGAATTTTTTGTAACCCGGGTTTTAATTCACGAATTTTTTGAAAGACCGGTTGTAATAAAGCCCAGACAGCCGCCGCATCGTGTCGCAAACAGTCGGATATTGAAGCGAATGAATGAAACTTTATTTCACCTGAATCATTCTTAACCCAGAAACCGCCTGTCTGCAATGAAATTTGTCTTTTAGACGCACCAAAATGAACGCTTTGAATCTCTTCCGCGTATTTGCATACGTAATTTTGCGAAAAATCTATGACAACGTAAGCTTCATTGTCATTTAAATTGGTTTTAATCGAATCCATCGTTTTGAATTGATGATTTACTCTGAAAACATGCGCAAGATACTTTGGAATCATCTTATTTGCCATCAAGATCAGTTCAGCGACAGTGCAGTAGATGGTTTTTTTTGACGTAATTTTTACATTGTAAGTTAAACCCTTCGCACCAGGTCGACTTACAGTTTCCGTCACCCACGAGTAGTACCACGTTGATTGATTTGAATCAATGAGCGGCACTTCATTTTTTAAACAAGTCTGACATTTTCTGAACATACAATTTTTATTATGAATATTGCAGCAAATACTACAAATAAATTCATGTACATTCTTCGATTGAACTATTTTTAGAACACGTAATTTATCGAAAATCAGTCCAAAATTTGCATGTTCTTTGCAGAGACACGTGTCGCGGGAGGTAATTTTACGCTTAGTTACCCAGAATGGTCGCAATGCATAAAAAAGTGATTGTAGGACTTTAAGATTAGGATGCGCTGTACAAAATTTTTTGTACAATTTATCAATCGTGTCGGTCAAATATCGTTTTCTTATTCGAATCTTGTTTTTCGTGACATTCGCGGGCGCCAGGAGCAGGACACGAGATTTCATCTCTTTCGTAAAAAAGTACTACTGCTTTCTTTAATTGTTTTCTGTAACTTTCATTAGTTTTTGATTGACTGCGATGTCCTGAAACTTTGAAAGCTTTATCGACGCGTAAGCAGGTTTGTAAGCTCAATTTTTTGGTTGGTGCTCGGCGAGTATCATTAAAATTACTAGACAATAACGGTAAGACCGTTTTTCTAACCTTTCGTGATTTTATTTTAGGTATCGTTTTCTTTAAATGAGAAAAATACTGCTTACAGTACAACACTTGACGAGATAAAGCTTTATTTTTTTGTTTCAATGTCGATTGTCTCTTTTTTGCGTTTAGAAGTTTTTTTCGCAAGGATACAATTAATTTTGCTTGGTCTTCTAATTGCTGTTTAAGCGCAACATTTTGTTTTTGCAATTTCAACACACTATTTTTTACTGTTTTGTCACGCTCCTCGGTGGCCCTGCAGAATTCAGATTATCTGCAAGATTTTCTTCTTCGTGCAGCGAACATTCGGCAGGCGATCTGAGAAACCTTGTAGATCCTGAATTCTCTTCACATTGCGCGGAAGCATTTTCAGTGGTTAAATTTTGCTCAGTTTGTACTTTCAGTTGTCTAGAATAATATGAAAAAAATAACAAATGAATCATCAAACAAAACATATCAAACCAACAATCAAATTGATTAAACAAAATTTAAAATACGCGCTCTAACCGCGTTGATAATCTAACCTACAATTTTAGATCGATATGATTTCAATCAAAGCCGCCATCAATTTAAATTAAAAATTTTTAAATAATGTATTTTAGGTATTAAAATGTAGAATTTTTACCTTTCATTTTTTTTATTCATGTAGTGATTATGAAGTTTTTCAGCTTTTAATTTTTTGCTTCATTTAATGTGTTTCTTTTGTTTTTCACAAACTCTCTTTTTTGTAAAAGTTTTAACTTTCGAACATTTGTTATAATATCTTCCATTATAAATTATAAAGCCAACAGTGAAGTATTTGACGTTTTTTAAAATGTTTTCCGAAATAATAATTAAATGAAATAATTTCAAATGTTTAACAATAGAGAGATTTTAGGTAACTGATAATTATTCTAATATTGTTGCAAAATTGTAAATATGAAATCAAATTCAAGCAGTATACTAGTATACATTGTTGCGGGAAGCGGCATCTCTCGGCCAGTAGTTCAGTCAATAGCAAAGCTTACATTATATTATTTCAATTATTTCTATTATTTCAATTTCAATTCTTGTTTATGATTAATTGTTGTTCTTTATTGAGCATATTATAATCCTTTTATTGTTATATGCTGAATAGTTTAAAAACAACAATGTTGAATTTTGTTTAACTATTAAAAATTAAAAGTGGAAAAAAGTATGTTATAATCATTTATTTTTTAAAATAATTATTTACAAATTTTATTGAGATCAAAATTTAATATCTGGAAGTTTAAAAAAAATTATATCAATATTTTTTGACAAATGAAATTAGATTATAGCGATACTGTTTGGACGTCGAAGTATACAGACGCTGAAGAATTTAGGCTCTAAAATATTTAGGTGTAAAGATGGAAATAAATTCAAGCACCATTTAGAAACATTAAATAAAATTTACCCACTAATCATTTTTTAGACGTAGCACTTATAATTTCTGGCGCCTAAAATAGCCTGGCGCCAAAATTTTTTTAACTTTTCGAAGATCCCTTTAAATTTTTATAGCTTAAATAACAATATCATACTGAAATCGAACACTTCAAACTCGATTTCAATTATTTTTTTAAATTTTAAAAGGTAATTTAAATTTTTTCCACTTTTGGAGGTGTCACCCTGCTTGTTTCAATGGCACCCTATTTTTTCTTAGTTTTTTTAGGGTCTCCTGAACACGGGAAATAGCTTTCCAGAGGTGTGCCACTTGAAAAAAAAAATTTTTTTTGACCCTCTAAGTGGCAGTTAATTCTGGAATTGCTCATATACACATTTCTAATTAAGAATTTGAAGAACATTTGTTAATTTCAGAGTTCAAACAGACTTATTCAAGATTCACATCTGATTTAATATGTGCATTATTAACTTATTATATATTGGTTATGAGTAAATTTTGTAAGCTTATTTAATATCAATAATATTAAATAGTAAACTTATAAAATGGCAGTAAATTTATACAAATTTACATATTTTGTAGCTTAATATATGTAGTTGAGGACTTGGTTCACTAAATTGGTCTTATGGATAAGATTGTGCAAATGAAAGATTCGTATTCATATATAAAAAATATAAATATTTTCATTTGTGTCATAACACTTCAGTCACAGTTTTAATAACGTGAAATTTCACAACCATGTATTGATGGTTGGCATGTTGTTTTGATAAGGAGAGTATATTCAAAAAGTAATAGGCACTAGGTGTATTTTGACTATTTTCTAAATTCATGAATGTGGAGTGTTGAATGAAGCTTCATGAAGTTGAAATTCATGTGTTGATTGCACAGAAAAAAGTTGATTTGTAGTTATTATTACTTAAACTGGTTTTGTAAAAATTGTTTATATTGCGTATTACGTACTTATGTGTATATATTACCTATGTGTACTTATGTTTATTGTGTACTGTATATTCACATAATTTAGAAATAAATATGGTCTTCTTCTTCTTCTGCACTTCAGGAATTAGGCGATTGCCAGTTTTGTCTTCTCATATCAAACCATCCTCTGCGCGGCCTATTTACACTTTTCTTCTTCTTGTTGAGTTGTACTGCAGCACTTATTTAGTTAGCCTATTGTGCTCCATTCTTTCTAAATGTTTTCTCCTGTCTTGTTTGTATAGTTGTATTCAATTATTTGGACTAAATATATTTAATTATTTTCTTATATCTTCATTTCTTTGTTTGTCTAGCAAAGTACAACCTTTTACTCTCCTTAAAATTTCATCTCTGTAGCTTGAATATTCATTTTTTCTTATTGAGAGAGAATCCAATGTTTACTCCCATATGTGACTACTGGTGTTGCCATTTTTGTATAAAATGTTAACATTGTGTCTTTTCTAGTCTTATTTGTTAATGTTCTATGTAGCGTGCCTCATATATATTGGAACGTGGGCAATTTATTTTTTGATATCTTGGCTCCGGTCGTAACTTACATCACATCCCAGATAATTGAAATGTGATATTTGTTCTATTGTTTGGTTTTCCAGGCATATCTTTGTTCTAATGGGATAGACTCCTTTAAAAGCCATGACCTTCGTTTTTTGTTTTGATATTTTCATGTTATAATTTTTACACATTAGATTTAATTGATGGAGTGCCATTTGGAGATCATTTTCCTTTTCATACATAATAACGTGGTCATTAGCAAATAGCAGAGTGTTAATATAATTATTTCCGTTCAATCTGATCCCTTGTTTTACTATTAATTTCCATTCTCTAAGAATACCGTCTATGTAGATGTTAAATAATATTGGGGAAAGTCTGCAACCTTTTTTTAATCCTTGGTTAGTTTTTAATGGTTGTGATTGATGTGAATTTATTTTTATTCGTATTTTTGTATTTTTACTTAAACTTTTAGCTACGTTTATTAAATGTTTTGGAAAGCCTCTTCGATCTATTGTGGTCCTGTTTACTCGGTCGAAGGCTTTTCCAAAATCAATGAATGCAATATGCGTGTCTAAATTAAACTCTCTTCTTTTCTCTATTATTTGGTTCAATATAAAAACATTATCTGTGCAGGATCTTACCTCTCTGAAGCCATTTTGTTCTTCTAACAATATAACTTCAGCTACCGTCTTACTCCTCTTTTGGATCATTCTACTGTAGATTTTATATGTTGTGTTTAAGAGGCTAATACCTCTAATTTTCACAGTTACTTCGATCCCTCTTTGTAAACACAGATATTCTTATTCAATTCTGCAAGTAATTTATCAACAATATCCAAATAAGTGTCGATTTTAAACTTGTCTCGTGCGGTCAGTTCTGCTGCATTCTCGTTAGTTTCATCACATTGCATTTTACGTTTCCTTTTTCTTTTGTTTTCCGATTCGTACGTTTCAGTATTTGACAGCTTCTTACCCTTCTCTTCAAAAAATTCAAAATTATCTCTGTTCGTTTTTAAAAGTTCTACAAGCGAAGTGTAAATACCAACCACGGAACTTAAATCGATATCGACTTTTTGCAGTTGTTTGTTCGACGCATTCAAGCGATCTAAAATGAATCCCCAAACCTCGGTCATAATAGCAGTTTCAAGTCGATTTAAAGCAACAATAAGACCTTTAGCTTCTGCACGCGTTGACGGTTTTTGCGTAGAATCATCAGATATAATTTGAAGGGCATCTAAAACATTTTGCCAACGATGATTTAGAGCCTGACATGCATCATCTCGAGCTGACCAGCGCATAATTGAAAGACTTTTCAAAGAGGATGTACTGGATCCTTCATCTACTAAATTTTGAAGTATGTCCTACCTTGATGTAGATGCACTAAAGAAATTATATAAATTTTGAAGAAGTAGAAAATAAATACATGCTTCAGTGCATGATTCAGCTGCATTTGTACCAACTAAATTTAAAGAATGAGCAGAACAGGGGATGAATTTAATTATAACATTTACGTCTTTCATACGGGCTTGAAGACCTGTGTAAAGATCGGACATATTTGACGCGTTGTTGAAGGACTGACCACGACAATTATAAATGTCCCGTTCGTTAATCTCCATACAATCACATACAGCATCCTTTGTGTTTGGAAGGAATTCCAAAAATGACTCTTTTGGTGTACCATGTCTAATAACTATAGCGAGTTGGTCCACGTGTACTATGTCTGGTGTGGAGCCCACAATCTTCTTCTTCTATAATATAAAAATGAATCGCAAAAAGTGTTGGTAAGCGCATAACTCAACAACGCCTAGACCAATTTGGCCAATTCGTTTTTTAAATGTTTGTTGAAGTTCAAGGATGGTTTTTACGTCGAGAAAAATTCGAATAATTGCCGGAAAAAAACCTAAAAACAGCTCTTTTCTTTTTCCCATACAAACGTTTTCTAAGTACAACGTCGAGTCAATTTGAGCTTTATAGCTATTGTATAAAGCACTCGTTGTTGTTTAAACAATGTAGGTATGTTCTTAACGTTAAAGAGTCAATTTGCACTTTATTACCGTTATACAAAGTTCAAATTCAATCATATCTATCAAAACAGTGTGCGTGTGTGCGTTGGAGCACAGAATACATCGTTGGAGGATTTAATGTCGCGTTTCGAAACTATTAATATAGATATGCCTCCTATTAGACGAAGCAATTTATGTAGAAGAATCCGAAATACTACAAACCAAGCTAATTACCGATCTAATCATGATGCTCAAGAACATGACGACCGAAATGAATGTAAAAGAAATCGGATATCACAAACGCGTGAAGCGCGGGTGCTGCATTCAACTAATAATCGCGCACGTTTGATCGAGCTGCTTTCAGTTACGATGTGTCAATTGGCTACAGTAACTACCAATGTGTTGTTATTGGTTCTATGAACTCTGTTTGCTCATATTGTAAGGCATTGAAATATAAAAACGAAGCTAATGGATTTTGTTGCGCAAATGGTAAAGCGAAATTGATACCATTGGAACCACCACCAGAGCCATTGTACTCATAGGTTTCAGGAATAGGAACAGATTCCATTCACTTTTTGATAAATATCCAACAATAAAACAATTGCTTTCAAATGACTTCATTTGGGTCAACAAATGTAGTTCGGGAAAATTTTATGCCAACTTTCAAGGTATTGTAGCAGTTAATCATAATTATTTTAGGTTCTGTCACCTAAGTTAAGATGTGTCACTAATCTTCAATTTCTTAATCATTAAGATCATAATCATCACTTAGTCATCATATTTTTTGGTGATTCAGTTTTAGCGACCCAATATAATTATTTGATGATAGATTTCTGCAAATTTATTTTATGGGCAATTCACCACAAGAAAAGAATCTGCGTTGTGCACAAAACAATTTAGTAGAGGTCTATTGTAGAACAATTACAAACTTTATTTCATGAACACAATCAATTGATTATATTGTTTAAAACTGCCCTGGATCTGATGCCATCAGATAATCACAAAATTGTAATCAGAGCTGATAAAACATCTGCGGGTCAACATGCAAGACGTTTTAATGCACCAACTATTGATGAAGTTGCTATCGTTGTAGCTGGAGAAAACTTGGAATCCCGTGATATTGTTTTACATCATCGGAATGATCAATTACAACGTATAAAGGAAACACACCGCTCATATGATGCACTGCAATATCCCATTATATTTTGGCAAGGTGAAGATGGCTATGATTTCTCAATAAAATGGTAAATCCCATTACAGGTAATTAAAATATTAGTTTAGCTATGGCAATAATATCTGTCACTATATTATGTATTTTAATTTTATATTTCAATGTTATTAAAACAAAATCTATTTACAAGTTCTGAAACTAACAAAAAAGTCAGTTCAATGAACTATTATTCATACCGCCTAATGATTCTAGAAAAAGAAGACAATCACATATTGAAATGTCGGCGATTATATCACAAATATATTGTTGACAAGTATGTTAAAATTGAAACGGGGAGATTAACATTCTTCAGATTGAATCAGACCAAACTCCGATCTGCAGAGTATATTCACCTTCGAGATGCGATTAATACTGATGGAAATGCACAGAATGTTGTTTGGATGACTATTCTTCCAGCAACATACATCGGAAGCCCTCAACATATGCACGAATATGCTCAAGATACCATGTCGTATGTTCGTCATTATGGTACAGCAGATTTGTTCATCACCTTTGCATGCAATCCGCACTGGATAGAAATCAAGCAAGAGTTATTCCCTGAGCAATCACCCATTGATCGTCATGATATTACAGCCAGAGTCTTTAGACAAAAATTGAAATCTTTAATGGATTTCATCGTAAAACATTATGTGTTTGGTGAGACACACTGTTGGATGTATTCTGTGGAGTGACAGAAACGAGGATTGCCACATGCACACATTTTGATTTGGTGGGTTGAAAAGATAAGGCCAAATGAAGTTGATGCAGTGATATCAGCTGAAATCCCTAATGTACAAGTAGATCCTGGATTGCATGAGGTATTTATCAAAAATATGATACATGGTCTCTGTCTTAATCAAAATTCACCATGTATGATGGATAATAAATGTTCAAAACGATATCCACGGACATTAATATCGGAAACAATTACTGGTAATAACGGTTATCCACTCTATCGTCGACGATCAACAGCAGACAATGGAAGATCAACAATTGCCAAAGTAAATCAACAAGATATTGAAAAAGATAATCGTTGGATTGTTCCATATTCACCCATTTTATCAAAGAACTTTAAAGCACACATCAACGTTGAATCTTGCCATTCAGTGAAATCTATTAAATACATTTGCAAATATGTAACCAAAGGGAGTGATATGGCTGTGATTGGAATTGGTGCAAGGAATTCCAATGATGAAGTTACCCAATAACAAATGGGCCGCTATGTTAGTAGTAATGAAGATGTATGTCGAATATTTTATTTTCTTATTCATGAGAGACACCCTTCTGTTGTTCACTTAGCTGTGCATTTAGAAAATGGACAAAGAGTGTATTTTACAGCACAGAACGCAGTACAAAGAGCTGCTCAGCCACCATCTGCTACATTAACCAGTTTTTTTCAGACATGTCAAAACGATGATTTTGCACAAACATTGCTATATTTTGAAATGTCAAAATATTATACTTGGAATCAATCCTCAAGGAGATTTATACGACAGAAACAAGGAAAACAAGTTCCAGGATACCCAGATGTGTATTCCACCGATGCCATTGGTCGAATTTATTCAGTACATCCAAGCAATGATGAATGTTTTTATTTACGACTGCTATTAGTCAATGTACGTGGCCCAACATCATTCCAACATTTACGAACTGTTGATGGTGAATTGTGTGGATCTTACAGAGAAGCCTGTCAACGTTTGCAATTGCTAGAAAATGATGCTCATTGGGATCAAACTCTCAATGATGCTGTAATATCATCAAACGCTCATCAAATACGAACATTGTTTTCTATAATCATATCTACATGCTTCCCATCAAACCCAATTGATTTGTGGATCAAGTACAAATATTATATGTGTGATGATATTTTGTATCAAATACGAAATAGAATGGGAAATCCAAATATACAAATCAGTGAAGAATTTTACAATGAAGCATTGATTTCAATTGAGGACATGTGCTTGATGATGTCAAACAAACTGTTAATTCAATTAGGCTTGGCTGCGCCCAATCGTTCAATGCATGATGCTTTTAACCAAGAGTTGAATCGAGAAAAACTGTATGATCTCAACACTTTGAAAGAATTAATTCAAACAAATCTTCCACTGTTGAATGAACAACAGAAGTATGTATTTGATACTCTTATGAAAGTAACTAATGATGAAACTGGAGGGATTTACTTCTTAGATGCACCTGGTGGTACAGGAATAACTTTTTTGATTTCATTAATATTAGCAACGATTCGCTCACAAAATAAAATTGCACTTGCACTCGCTTCGTCGAGAATCGCAACAACTTTGATTGAAGGTGGTCGAACAACCCATTCAGCATTAAAATTGCCATTAAATATGCAAAGCAATGAAACTGCGACCTGCAACATTTCGAAGACTTCTGCAATGGCAAAGGTCTTGCAGCAATGTAAATTAATTATTTAGGATGAATGCACGATGGCACATAAAAATATTTGGAAGCTTTACACAGAACCTTAAAAGATCTATGGAGCAATCATAATCAATTTGGTGGTGCAATGACTTTATTAGCAGGATATTTTCCTCAAACATTGCCAGTGATTCCACGATCAACACCAGCTGATGAACTCAATGCATGTCTTAAGTCCTCCAATTTGTGGAAATATGTCAAAGTACTTCATTTAAGCAAGAATATGCGTGTCGAGTTGCAAAATGACCAATCTGGAAACATATTCTCTAAACAACTCATTGACATTGGTAATGGCAAATTTCCTATAGACATGTTGACTGGCTGCATTAACTTTCCTCAAAGTTTTTGTCACTTAACTCGATCAAAAGATGAACATTTTCAGAAGGTGTTTCCAGATGTTCCTCAAAATTACAGAAATCATGATTGGTTGAGCGAACGAGCTATATTGACTGCAAAAAACATAGATGTAAATGAATTAAATTTAAAAATTCAAGAACAAATTACAGGCGAATCGAGGATATATAAATCAGTTGATTTGGCTACTATCCAAGATGATGTAGTGTACTATCCACCAGAATTTTTAAACTCGTTGGATTTGCCAGGATTGCCACCTCACAATCTTCAATTAAAGGTTGGATCGGTAGTTATAATGTTGCGAAATATCAACCAACCACGTCATTGCAACGGCACATTTTGCGATAAAAAATTACTAAACAACGTGGTAGAAGCAACTATACTGAAAGGAAAGTATAAAGGACGTTCTCAAACCGCGCATCCCAATGATTCCGACTGATGTGCCGTTTGATTTTAAATGACTACAGTTTCCAGTTCGGCTTGCTTTTGCTATGACCATAAACAAGTCCCAGGGGCAATCATTAAGTGTTTGTGGTATTAATCTGGAAAACCCATGTTTCTCACATGGTCAATTGTTTGTTGCCTGTTCCCGTGTTGGAAAACCATCAGATTTGTTTGTCTATGCGCCAGGTAATCAAACAAAAAAAATCGTATATCACAAAGCAATGAAAATAAAACTGATTTTTTGTTAATAATTATGATTCACATGATTAACTATAAAGCGATTACTTACTTTTAAATGCTTATATGTTTTATTTAATTATATTTCTTATTCACAACGCCCTGTCACCAGGGTGACGGTTCTGTTCAGGAGAATTTTTTGCCCAGACTATAAAATATGTACGAACAAAAAATTGTCACATTACAAATATTTTTGACAGGACGAAGTCTGTCAGGTCCGCTAGACACGTGTACTATGTCTAGTGTAGAGCCCACAATTATGGATAAATACTTGGCACTCCGAATGTTTCGGAGAATCTCAGCTTTAAATGCTTTAGCTAAAATACCTATTAGTTCTTCAACCGTCGTGGTGGATAAATACGATATATTTCCCTTTCCGCAGTTACCAAATTTTTGTATGTGATCTGCTAAGAAGTGGTCATATTTCGAAATTAACTCAAGCAACATCATGTAATTACCATTTTGATTATTTCCAAACTTTTCGACATGTCCTCTCAAAGGAAGCCCTCTAGAAACAAGAGTTTTTATTACTAAAATGACACGCTGAAGAACATTCCTCCAATAAGTTTTCTCAGTTTCAACTTGTTCAAGCAGCTGCTTATTCACTTGGTTTTCAGTCCGCTGTCTATTTTTCAATGCGGACGTACAATTTTTATGACATGTAGAATTCTCATGTTCTTTTAATTTGGTATGCGCATTTTTCCAATCATTGAATCGCTCCGATGATAATTTTGTTCTTACATCTGAATTGCTTGAAAACAATAAACAAACACCGCAGAAAACAGTTCCATTGCTGTCAGAGTAAACAGGCCAATTGCGAGGCATTTTTCTTTACTGATATGCGTATACTCAAACATATTTGACGTTAAGTAACGAACTTTGCCATCATTGTACTCTTTTCTTGATTTAGAAAAGTCAGCGTTTCTGTTTTGTTCGAACCCATGCTTGGCAACATAATCACGTGTAGCTTCATTAATAGACCACCAAGCTGGATCGCTTTTCCAACAAAAACGATCAGTCGAAGTTATAGTTTCATCAATTTTATGTTCTTGCAGTTGTATACATTCGGTAGGAAACCTATTTAATTAAATAAGAAAATAATAAATTATTATAATGTGTTGTAATATTATAAACAAATATTCTAGAAATATTATAATATTTATGTATATATAAAGGTTTAAATAATTGTACAAAAAATGCTTAAACTATTTACATCTCCCCGATAGCGTCTCATCTCTCAATCTCCCCTTCTAAAACAACTGACACTCATTGTTCCATGTATCAGCATGTCACTCAGTTTTTTTCGCCATTGTATTGGTTTCACTAATTATGTAAATTATTACTAATTCATTACTTAATGTTATAAATATTTAATTTTATAATTGAATATATATTTTTTTGTAAACACAAATATCACTTGTGGTTCTACTACACACATTGCAAGGATTTCATTAATATGCATGAAATTGTGTTCTTCCTTAATAGAACGCCTTCCACCCTTTAAGGTACCTAGAACGCAATTAAAAATACGTGTAGCATTTTGTTTAGAATCACGAAGATAAATTTTCAAGATAAAACAGATTTAAGTTGTTTAAATCAGATACCTCGTCACTACTATCTTGGCACGATAAAACTAGTAGTGCTATAAATGGCACGGACTTTCTCGAACTAATTAGTTTTCTTGAGAACTTTCTTGTACTAATTTATATTTATTCTTTTAAAAATTATTTTTACGTCCAAAACAGCTACAAAATGTTTGTAATATGCTACGGGGAAAAGTGTATTCTGTGCACGTTTTCTTAATTCTAGGATTCCTATCCCAAACCATATAGAAGTTGAATTTTGAATGCAGAAAGAAATCAGCAGTTTTTAGCTAGAATTGTTATTAAAATCTTCGCTCCAATGTAATAAAATATATTTTCAAGGGCAAATCAGCGATAGGTTTCGGTTCTTATTCTTCATGTCTTTGAAGGAAGGAATGTCATGAAGGAATATACTTCCGCCACGACAACATACAGAACGATAATTTGAATAACTATTTTCCACTGAACTCTAGAACAAGTGCACAGGTAATGAAGTGACATTTATGTTCAGAAGCAAAACTAGAGTCCATCTCAGCATTTGCGTAAGGGATAAGGGAACTGAACGAAAAACCTGATCAAGATGGGGGTCATTGATCCAGGAACTTTGGTACAATACTTGTTACAGGTTGTTTAGAATTATTCGGTCAAATGGTAATTAATACATTAAATAGCATTGTTAAAATGTATGTTGCCTTTTTTTATGCTCAGTATAGTCTTAATTGTATTGAAAAGGTTATACAACAGAAAATATTTTACGTGGGATTTAAACTTTTGTATCGATTTTAATAGTTTAATGTCATCCGGCAAAGTGTCGTCAAATAATGTAAAGTTCCCCCCACAAGAACTGGCGGTTGACATTCTATCTCCCCAACCGTCCAGATGAACGTGGAGACCCTTCAATCCAGGGGACGGGCGCGTTGAACAATCGCTACAGTCAGAAACTTATTGTCTATGTGATTGGCACAAACTGCCATGGAGCGGGAAAGACGCTGTTCCCGGGATCTCTATTGTTTACGTATGAGGAAGAAACATCGACATCTTTCCCTGCCGAAGGAGAGATTTTGCCTGCGCCTACGCTGTAACGAAAAAATATTTCTAAACGGGGGTTTTCCGTCCAGAATTACTGCCAATAGATTAGTAAATATTTAGCGTTTTAGCAACAATTATACTAACATTTAGAAATCAATTTGTGATTCTACCAAACTGTTCCAGTAAAATAATCATCTCAGGCACAATTTGCGGACCTTTTCCGGCCATTCCAACGTATATTTCGAATTTGTTTATAAAATTGTAAATTGTCGCAAATTTATAATTGTTGCAAATTTGTTCGCCGTTTTCAGCTTTGGGACATCGAGAGACTCTCCCCTCTTTAGATCAGCAAAAGTTAGAGATGTTCATCAGAACTGGTTTTGATCATATTTGTTACGTCATTTTTATTTACTTTAGGTCATTTTTTAAACATTTTAAGAGTAGTTTATTGATAATTTTTAACGCATTTTAGGTCATGAAAATCTGTCTACTTATTACAACACGGAATTTGAGAATTATTAATGTGACTTGATAACCAATCGAATATTGTAATGTAATAATATGTAATAATGTTCGCATTTGAATGCCATTTAAATATACGGAGTAATGTACGTAGTATAGGGAAAGTTATGTAATGTTGCAGAAAATAGATTTCGAGATTTCAACGGAAATACACGTTTTGCGGTCCCCTGGTGCCGAAAAGGTGGTTATTTTCAAAACGTCCGTCTGTCCATGTGTCTGCTTGTGTGTGAACACTACTAGTATCTAAACCATTCGTTGGATTTTTTCCAAATTGGAGAAACCTCTGACCATTTGGCTCGAGTCGAAGCTTTGAGATTTTGCTAAATATTCTTTAAAATTTGGGGGTACTTTACATGAACCCTTCGGACACTTTCCAAATTTTCTGAAAAACGGCTCCAATTTTTTTTATTTCTTGAAGGAAGTAAACATACGTTTAGTAAGATAGAGTAACATACGCTTATAAAAGTGGCATAGATCCTATTTTTACGGTTAACTTTAAATTTTCGAAAGTTTCAAAAGTGCCTTCCTACAACTACAAAATTAAAGTTAGAGATTTTCCTGAAAATGAAATTCGTTGTTCATAGTTAGATCATTTATTAAGGTCATGTACATTTTTTGAAAACTTTAGTAGCTTTGCGCAATATTGCGAGCTATATTTGCAATTTAAAAAAATTAAAAAACAAGACTTTCTCAAAAACGAAGTCTTTTTCTTTATAGTTTTGGTCGGGATAGTACTAAATTCACACTATAAGATGACTGAACGCAATATTGTTCTATTCTTTTCTTTTTTTATTCTTCTTTTTCAACTTCTTAAGAAGTCTGAGACTTGTTACTTTCCAAGAATTATAGCGAGTCTTTCCATCTTCCCCTTGGTCTGCCAACTTCTCTTCTTCCCCTCGGCCTTTCAACCCTAGAAATCCTCACGATTCTTTTCTCCTCCATTCTCTGAATATGATTGTTCCTTCGGTCTGCTACCCATTCCGTAATAGGCTTAACTTTGCACTCTTCCCTGAGTTTCTTTTTCTTTCATTATCCAGGAGAGTGTGATGTGTGATTTTTCTCAGAACTCTCCTTTCGGCGACCTCAAGTTGTTCTTGGGTAATTCTAAACTTCGAGTCCTGTTTTAGATGTTTATTATACCATATTGTGTAGATGAGACAGGCAGCAATCCTATTACCGTTTATTATTTGCTCTCATATTTCTTTCTCCGTTGGTCCTGAGCTTGTTAAAATCATTCCCAAATACTTCATCTTTAGAACTTGTTCTATTATTTGATTATCCACAACTAATTTACACCTCCTCGGATTCTTAGCGATTGTCATAGCTTTCGTCTTCTGGGTAGATAAATTAAAATTCTTGCAAAGTTTACTGAACTTGTACTGTAATCGTGTAAGTCATTTTCTGCTATTAACAACGTGTCGTCAGTGAAACCTCATATATATACAGGGCCGGCGGAAGGTGTGGGTAGTGTGGGTAGGACTACCCACCCCGAATTCTCCGGAGTGGGTAATTACCCAGGCCGAATTTTGGAACATTTTTTCAAAAATTTTATGCAAAATACATAAATATATACAATTTCGGAATTAAAGAACAGTGTTATTGAAAAAATAAACAAACGGACTTTAAAATGACTATACAAAATGACTGTGTCTTTAAAATTCAAACTGCGCGCGAAATAGAACCTTCAAATTGCGCGCGCGTTGCGCAGTTGCTACACTGCGCACTATGTAGGTATCTCGATCATTCTCTAACATCAAAGGGGCTTATGGAGTGCTTGTTCGTCCGTTCTTTCTAAGTCCCTGAATAAAGAATGGACCGGTTCGTCGTTCGGGGGGCGAAAGATAAAAGACCGAACGATGAAACGGACAGTTCTGACAGGAACAAGCGTCAAAAGAGCACGCTTCGTAGTACGCTTGAGCTAACCTCCAAAAGCGGCCCGGAAAGTGAAATTCAAAACATCAATGAAGTGAGGGCGGAGGCGTCTGTTGTTGGTAAGTAAACATTAAATAATACAATGGTCATTTTTAATTTTTAGTTAATTGTTTCCACTAGCTATTTAAGGTGGAAAATCCGACCCTCTCTCACAAAACGCACTCCAAACTTAAAATCTAAATAATTGATGAACAAATCTTTTTCAACGTATTTTGCTTGATTTTTGTCAACATATGAAGGATCTGTAAAAATTTAAAGCTATTCGTTGAATTTTATATTAACAAAATGCTATTGTTTTTGAACGATCAAAATTGTACTTTATTTTCGCGCATGTTTGAACTTAACACATTTTTAATTGACAATATAATCAGTTTTTACTTAGGTAAGATTCCCTGATAACCAAGGATTATGTAAACGATTTACATAAAGTTTACATCAATGTACTTCCTCATTGTGCTGCATAATTTATGTAAATTATTTATATAATAGATTTACATAATATTTACATAAAATTTTTTAATTACTGAATGTCCGATTTTATTATAGAGCTATTTGCAGATATATGTAAAATTTATGTAAATTTTATGTAAACAATTTATACAATCGATTTACATAAATTATGCAGCACAATGAGGAAGTACATTGATGTAAACTTTATGTAAACTCATTTACATAAATTCTTTACACAACATTTATATAAAATTTATATAATGTTGGCTATCAGGGTTGTTTCTTAATTAATTTCAAAGCGATTTACCATCGCAGATTTAAAATATGTCAATTTCTTGAGAAGTTAGGTGCATTTGTTTACCAAATTTTAGAGCAGAATCATCGCTTTTTTGGTAGACAAATGCACCTAATTTCTTGAAACTCTGAATTATTTCAAATCTGCGATTGTGAATCGCTTCAAAATTGAATGAAGAACAATATTACCTAAGCAAAAGCAAATTATATTGTAAATTAAAAATGTGTTGAGTTGAAACACGTGTGAAAATGAAGTACAAATTTGTTCCTTGAAAAACAACAGCATTTTGTTTATATGAAATTAAGCGTACAGTTTTAACTTATTACAGAACCTTTAGATCTTACGAAAAGTTAATCAATATACGTATAACAACATTAATTAACTAATTATTTAGATTTAAGATTTGCAACGCTTCCGTGCTTGGAAAACGAATTTCCTGCCTTAAAATATAGATAATTTAATTGCTATGACTTATTTCAGAGAATCAGCCCGTGAAAGCCGCAGTACCACGGAGTTTTCATCGTTGGAAAGAGGAACATCAGTGGCTGGCGCTCAACGACCATAATTTCTTCATTTGTGCAATATGCACTGAAGCGACCAACGAGAAGCTCGTGCCCAACTTTACGGCGAACGACATTGCGTCGAAAGAAACGTGGGTTCAACAAGGATTCAGCAACTGGAAGCACGGAGCAGAAAGATTGAAAAACCACGCGAAATCTTCTTTGCACATCCATTGCGCAGAGGCTTTGAGTAAGCGTGGCAAAGTCGACGTCGTGGAGCAGCTATCAACGGCGCAGCAGAAACAAAAGATGGACCACCGAACAGCCCTTAGGAAAGTGTTTTCCACGTTGAGAGTTTTGGGAAGACAAGGACTGGCGATACGAGGAGCTCAGAACGACGAGTCATCGAACTTCATGACCATTTTGAAAGCACGGGCAGAGGACGTGAAGGAGCTCGAGGATTGGCTGCAGAGGTCGGGGCATAAGTGGCTACATCACGAGATTCAAAACGAAATACTAGAGGCGATGGCTAGGGACGTTCTGCTTAAAATCATGGAGGAAGTCAACAACGCTGAATACTTTTCAATCCTGCTTGATGAAACCGCGGACATCGCTAAGACTGAGCAGGTGTCCATTTACGTTCGGATTGTCTCACCGGATTTGCTGGCTTCAGAGTATTTCGTCGGGTTCTATTCGACAGCGAACACCAAGGCCGAAGCACTGTTCGAGATCGTCAAGGATGTGCTCCTTCGATTCGGGTTGCCGCTGTCCAAGCTTCGTGGCCAATGTTACGATGGAGCTGCGAATGTTGCGGGGAAAATATCTGGACTGCAGGAACGCATTAGAGAAGAGGAGCCCCGAGCGTTGTTCGTTCACTGCAACGCGCACACCCTGAACCTCGTCGTCCAAGATGGAATAGAAAAAGTCCTTGCAGCGACGAAGTTCATTGGAGAAGTAAAGGACTTGATCAACTTCGTGCGAGATTCCCCGAGGCGCGGCGCCAAGTTCCAGGACCTGCAAGCCGAGAGTGAGGACAAGGTTCCTGCCCTTGCAGCGTATTGCCCAACGAGGTAAGATTATTCAGAAGAGCATAATTAAAAAGTTAGATCACTATTCAAACATAATTTGCGAAATAATATGAATTCATTCTAGATGGGTCGTGCGAATAAAATCCTTGAAAACGGTCTTGGCGAACTACACGGTGTTGATGACCTTCTTCGAAGAGCTATCTCAGGACCCAGACGTCCAGAGCACTGTCGCAGCGAAAGCCGCCGGATTCCAGCAGCGTATGGAGTCCTTCGCGTTTTTGTTCCTGCTCTACACCATGGTTCAGGTCTTCGACCGCATCGAAGTCCTAAACACAGACCTCCAACAATCGGAGCTCTGTGTGGTGGATTCTTTTCGAAAAGTAGAGGCTGTGACTTTGGCGTTGGAGTCTTCCCGCGATTCGAAATTCGACCGAATTTGGCTCGACAGTAATGAGAGTGCGCAACAGTTCGACGTCGAAGAGCCAAGTTTGTCGCGAAAGCGAAAGCGTGGCAAAACGGATAACGCCTTTAAAACGTCCGAGCAATACTTCAAAAAGCTGTACTACGAAGTTTTCGACCAAGTGCTTTCCTCGTTGAAAAGTAGATTCGATACAGACGCGGCAACGTTTTTCAAGTAGTTGGAAGAGTTTGCCATCAGTGATGCCGTAGAAGTAAAGCAGATTGTTGACTTTTACAAAGGGGACTTCGACGCGTATCGACTGGTCAGCGATAAACAGATGGCGTTGAGCATTATGGCAAAAAAAGGGGTAAATGCGGCGAATTTGCGCGAGCTGGTCGAGTTTTTCCGCGAAAATGAATGGTGCAAGGGTCTGGTTCCCGAGTATATGCGCTTTATTCGGCTGGTTATGACCATTCCAGGGTCCTCTTGCTCCAACGAGAGAAGCTTTTCCGTGCTTCGCAGGGTCAAAAATTATTTGAGGTCAACGATGTGTCAAAATCGGCTGAATCACGTTGCGATCCTTCACACATACCGCGAGTGAGTCGATGCGATAGACATTGAGAAATTGATGGACGATTTCATCGCGACTAGTTCGAAACGACTGTCCGTTTTCGCTCTGCGACACTAACCGTACATCAGCCGAAGCGTTAGTTTAATTAGCAGCGCCGATTAAAAGTTTAACATGTTGTTATTGTTGATTAAACTTTATATTTTATAATTGCATTTTTTTCTGAGAAAACCTTAAAAAAAACTAAAAATTGCACGGTCTCAACACCCCCCCCCCCCGAGGCCGAATGTACTACCCACCCCGAATTATTACGTTTCGCCGGCCCTGTATATATATATATATATATATATATATATATATATATATATATATATATATATATCGTTTATTAGCGATTAAAGGTTAGAGGGCTCCTTTTCTTGTTTCAGTATTCTTATGATATCAATTAGTTTTATATTGTCAAATGCTTTGCTTGGGTCCGCAAAGCATAAGAAAGCTGGTTTGTTAGATTCTAGAGCTTTTCCCACGATTTGTCGGATGATAAAAATTGCGTCAATGGATGATCTACCGCATCTAAAACCCTGTTGTTGTTGTTCTTCCCATTCTATCATATTCACGAGAGTGTTTGCTAAACATTTCGTGAGGATTTTCAATGTGCTGTTTAGGAGGTTTATCTCTCTGTAATTATCTGGATCGTGTTTGTCTCCCTTCTTAAATAGAGGCATAAGAACGGTTGATTTCCATTCCTTTGGTATTGTTGCATCATTTAACATTTTATTAACAAGTTTGGTTATCTCTGTGCATAAGGTTTTTCCTCCATATTTAATGAGATCATTATATATCCCACCTTCTCCAGGTGAGTTCCGATTTCGTAGTGGTCCGATTACTTTTGATATTTCATCAGATTTTACGCTCTGTTCCTTGGATGTAAAATCTTCAACCAAGTATATTATCTCCGGTGTGTAATCGTGGAGTAGATTTCGAAAGTATTTTATCCATGTTTCATCACATACTTTATATGTCCTAATACGTTCATTTATTTCTGTCCTCTGGCCTCTAATGAATCTCCAGATATCTTTTTATCGCCCATAGAAATCACGTCCCATAGAAATCATGTTGAAGTTGCATGGTGAAGGAGATCCAGTAATCTTTCTTTATTTCTCTAATCCTTGCATTAACTTTGTTCCTGATGTGTTTGTATTCTTGATGTGTTTCTGGTGTTTTATTCTGTTTGAATTTTATATATGCCGCTTTTTTCTTTTGTGCTATATCCTTCACTTCTTTAGTAAACCAAGGTGTGTTTTTGTTATCTTCATTTTTTGCATTTGTTTGTATTATTCCTGCGGCTTCTATAGCAGCTTGAATAATATATTTTTTTTTATTTCGTGCAATGTCATTATCCAGAACTGAATTGTGAGATATTTTCTCATTCAGTCTGCTTTTATATAGATATATGATAGATTCATCAATTAGTGCTTCAATGTTTATCTTTTGTATGTGTTCCGGTTTTTCTTTTGCAATATTTTTGTTCATAATGAACATTCTTAGTTATATTAATACCAAGTTATGATCACTGCCAATATCCGCTCCTGATAGGCTCCTTACATCTAGTATCTGGGATACGTGAATTTCACGATTAGTAAGTATAAAATCAATGGTGAATTTTTGTCCTCTTGTGTTCATCCATGTAATTTTATGCGGTTCTTTATGATCAAAGAAAGTATTATTTATCCTTATTTCGGTTTCAACGCAGAAATCTATAAGAGTTTCTCCATTTTCATTGAGATCATGTTCTTTGAACCTGTTCTTAATTCCAGGGATGATGTGATTTCCTACTCTGGCGTTCAGATCTCCCGCTATTACAAGCGGTTCCTTAGAATGTTTGTTTTTCGTGGGATGGTTTATTATTTTCTGTCGCGTATACGAATATAAGGCTGATTGGTTTCTTTTTTAAAATATTTGACTTGTGTCTCACGTCGTTAACATTTACATTAGCGGTAATTTCTTTACATTAATCTAAGTGCATGAGCTTTAAATAATTTTAGATAATTTTCCGAAAATTCAAGTTTTCCGTGAAAATTAGCTCAAAATTTCGCATTTTCAGAAACGCTGAAACGCCAACTTCTCAAAAATTACTCCAATTTTTTTTCAATTTTTTTAAACGGATAGTCTTAATTGCACTGTTTAAGATTACATAGAATTAAATTTGCTGTATTCTTTTGTTTTTTTAAATTACACAAATGTAACTTTTTTAAAGATCTCTCTCGTATTTAATGTGCATATTTCAAGATATTTGTAAACACTATTTTATTTGTGACTAGACGTGCTTGAAATGACGTCATATAAAGTTTTTCGAGAACTCTATAGTTTTCTGTGAAAAGAGCTACAAATTTAGAATTTACAATAGTGCTTAAATGCTATTGTCTTAAAAACGGCTCCAAGTGTTTGAAAGGAAATTTATAATGAGGACAAGGTTTTATTGTTCTTTGATAATCTTACACTAATATTGCGTTCTACTTCTAGGAAGCCGAAAAATTATGTACTAAAACAATGTATTATTTCGGGCGACGATAGATGACAGCTGGCAAAAGTGTGTGGCAAGTCCGAACAGCTAGCCGAGACCAATAGAAGCAGAAAACTAATACGGGAGAGTCTGTGCCATTCTGTAGCACCTCTATTTTACTTCACATATACGTACGTAAATGCGGAAAACATATGTATTATAGGAGAAGTTATGTAATGCTGCGGAAAATCGATTTCGAGATTTCAACGAAAATATACGTTTGGGGATACCCTTATACCGTTAAAGTGGTTATTTTCAAAACGTCCACCTGTCCGTCTGTGAACACTACTAGCGCCTAAACCATAATTTGGATTTTTTTCAAAATTGGAGAAACGCCTGTTCATCTGGTTGGAGTCAAATCTTTGAGATTTTGAAAAACATGTTGAATTTCATGTTGAATTTTTCGAAATTATGAATAGCTTTTTTAGTAATTTGTATCAAACATAGTCGCTCGCTTCGAATATCCTGTTCTTCGTGAACGTAATATGAGAAGTGATTCCAGGCAGTTTGATGTTGTTTGAAATTAGAATTTGTAGACATTTGTTTGTTTGTTTTTTCGTTTTTTACTTTCGAGCTTTTGTGATACGTTTACAAATTAATGTTTTGAAATTATTTAAAAACTATTTAAAATATATGTAAAAAAATTGCTAATCTTCAAAGAATATCAGATCGGAATGCAAAAATGGCATTAAGTGCCGTGACTCTGCAGGTAAATTTCTGTGAATTTCGTTTAATTGTTGGAACATGATTTAGCTGTATGAAAAACAGTTTAATTGTCAACTCATGCGTATTTATTTGCTTTGAAATATTTAGATTGGCGCCAAATGTTTTACGATTTTTAATGAGTTTAAATTACGACAGTTATTTTGATTCGGAGATTGTATAAATAATAATACACAACAATTTCAAAAGGTGAGAAAGTACAAAAAGCTGAAATTACAAAATTTGAATATTACCGAACTATTTTCAATCGTTCGAAAAAAATGTGCTGTTATAGCACTGGTAGCTCAGATTGACAGTGAGGAACGGACGTTACACCCGCATCATTCATAGTTTCCACAAAGTATATTTTAATGATTTTCAAAACGATGTCATCAAATGCTAGATGAAATTTTTCTTTGTAAATCCCTGTTAGTAATTGGAAGAACTTGCCTCTACACCCAAATGGGTCGCGAGATACATGAAGTACTTCAACTTCAGTTCCCATATTGTGCTAGTTAAAGAATGAGGAATATTTTGGCAGAACATGTACAAGTCTTGTTAAGCCCTTGACAGCAATATTAAAGTCCGAGTCTCTTTTTTCCTTGTTTTCATGGATGTGCGTCAGTCTCTTGAAAATATGAGTCTTGCACTGCAGTATAGTCAGAACAGGTAACTAGTATTTGCGTGATCTGAGCCTGGATTAGTATGGATTTGCCAGTAACTACACTATCTCGGCGAAGTGTTAAAGAGACGGCGAACGTCGTTACAGGAGAGTAAATAACTGGTGACTCATAAAGGATTTAGAATATAAGAGTTGTTTTATTTCTAGATGCCTTAACAAAAATAAAGAGCTGCTGCTAAAGATACTGCAAGCAATTTCAATGAGTGTCACGAGTGACTGCAAAGTTTCATTGAAACGTCTGCTACCGGAGAAAAGGCTGTTGTGACCGAATGTTGTACAGGTGGATACAAGGAGATGTCTTGGGACATATGACCCCCCCTCTCCGATTGATACCAACAAATGTTCCAATACATATTTCCACATATTGTCTCTTACAAACATGATAAATAATAATAATAACAATAATAATTAATAATAATAAATAATAATAATAATAATAATAATAATAATAATAATAATAATAATAATAATAATAATAATAATAATAATAATAATAATAATAATAATAAGCCGATCAGATGGCCGATATCGCTAAGGCAGTAGTGCCGGAGTGGTTTCGGACCAGAAGATCGCGGGTTCGAGTCCCGCCTCGGGCATGGATGTATTTGTGTATGTCTGTATGTGTTGTCCTTTCACCCCATTATCATCATATCATCATTTCATCTTCCATACCCCCAGGGCTAACAACCATGGGGGATAAAAATCGGATCCAGCTGAAAATGCTGGTCCCCCCCAAGAATTGTCGCAAGCACCTGCCACCGTGATAATAAATAAAAACTGAGCCACGGTAAATGCAGGATGCTTGCATGCGTGGTCCTAGTCGGCCGATTAACGAAAAATAATAATAATAATAATAATAATAATAATAATAATAATAATAATAATAATAATAATAATAATAATAATAATAATAATAATAATAATAATAATAATAATAATAGTAGTAGTAGTAGTAGTAGTAGTAGTAGGAGGAGGAGGAGGAGGAGGAGGAGTAGGAGTAGTAGTAGCAGTAGTGGAGTAGTGGTTGGCACCACTGGTCGCCGTGTTGAGGTGTGTTCGTGTGCGCTCCTCTCTTGTTGCGGTCTCTAGACGTTATGGGCTTTAACTGCCAGTAAAGGTAAGAAGAGTGAGTGGCTGAAGCACTCTGGCGTCTCGATTTATGCTAGCAAAGCGTGGGGCTCCGTAATTAGGGAGTTATACGTGTTAAAATCAGTGTCTCTTGTTAGCGTGGGCTAGCGCCATCTTGTCCTTGTGGCGCGTCCTTGGAATACAGAGTGCATTGTGCGGGTCTTACACTATGCTTACCGCCACTAGCGCCCCGTAAGGAGTGGACGTGAACTAAGAGGCATCCAGCGGTCCTACCGGAGCGGAGGGTGACCACAGAAATGGCGGCTATTTCAAACCTTTGTGCATTGTCGCGTGAGTCATGTGAAGCGAGTAAGGGCAGAAAAATTGGAACTGTAGGTATACCTTCGGCAAGCGTTGAAGTTGGTGTATTATCTGAAGAGGTCGATCAATGTAGAAAATAATATATTGTAATGCCGATCACTCAGTCGGGATATGTCGGGCGCCAGGTTCGGTTCCTGTAACGAATGGATGGAAGTGAAGGGAGGTCATAAATCAGTCCATTGAATCGTTTCTAATAAAACTGAATTTATTCCTGGCACCATGAGCTGCCAGGGAAGTACTAGAGAGCGACACAGATTACTTGCTAACCTTACGTTACGATCTCATAACCTTAACAGTTAATGAACAAATTTCTTAACGCTAACATTAATAACTTATTTCTAACAATTCATGCATATTTTAACTACAATACGCAAGGCCTGAGCGCGGCCACTCTTAGTCTCTCGCCAAAATGTCCTGCGAGGGAGCCCCGCGTCATAACTACGGGAGATAGTTCGACTCCGGTTAAATACCGGATTAATCACCACTGGCTGGCGGTGGCTCCGCAGAGCGGCCGGATGGCGGTCCTCATTCGAAGACGGCGGGCGGTCTCAGGTCACCGTCCTCCCACTGGGTGTTCCTCCTCAGCTGGCAGCGTGGCGTGGCGACGGAGTCGTCAAATCGTGCGGACTCAGTCAGTTGAGGACACACGGGTGCTGTCCGTGGTTTAGTGCGGGCTTGAATGGGCCCGATATGGCACTAGGCGGCGGATGCAGATCAACTTATGCGAAAGTTACGCGGGATCTTGCCATCTCCCGACCAAGTTTCCTTCGCGGTAATTCTAAGGTGAAGGATGTTCTCTCAGTAGTGACTTTAGGCGTAGTTTAGAGAGAATTAAAGTGCTTATTCGAGAGTCTGCGTTATAATGAATATTCGAGAATCTGCGTGATAAGTGAATATTCGAGTGTCTGAATTGCAAGTGCTTATTTGTGCGTCTCACTTAAAAGAGTTTATTCGAGCGTCTCACTTAAAAGTGCTTATTCGAGAATCTGCTTGGTAAGTGAAGTTTCTCTGCACATCTCGCGTTCAAGTTACCTCCGTTTCCCCCTCCCAAAACGTTTCCGAACCTGCAGATCTGCCCCTTCCCTCACGATGAGACGTCCCATAGGCCTAAACTAAATGCGTTTTAATTTTGAAGTTCTCCAATCGGGTTGCATCGTTTACGGAATTTTCCAGGGAGATCCCTCTTTCTACCTCGGGCCCTCTCTCTCTCTCTCTCTCTCTCTCTCTCTCTCTCTCTCTCTCTCTCCCTCTGTGAGCGATTCCAGAAGCTTCTCTCGCAGCTGTCCGAACACTTGTTCGACCGGTTGCGTTTTTTTTCTGGGCCATAAATTTGTTAGCGGAGGCTGATCGGCAGCCGGCGACTGTTGGAGTTGTAAATAACCCCTTTGGGAATTTGGATTCCTTACGCGGGCGCGTGGCAAAAGGGCGCGCGGGCGCGTATTGTTTGTCTTGAGTGCCCGGTGGCTCCGCGAAGGGTGGCAGCGCGAGGTGTATATGACGGGTCATAAATGTGTCCGCTACTAAGAGACACCCTCATCAGCGGTCGGTCGGGCAGCTGTCAATGTGCGGGCGCGGCCTGGCGGTCGTTAGGGTTCTTCGCAACAAAAGCCCCGTCCCGCGACCTACTTAACTGTGATGGGAGCTATTTCGATATGAAATTATTATAATATTATTTGGTGACGCCACAATATAAATCTCGGAGATGTAAATGAAAGTGCCGAAACAAATTCCCAGGATAGGTATCCTGTCATCTCACCGGGGGATGAAGAAAAAATGGTGTTGGACTCATTGTTAAAGAATCTTGAAGACCTTAAGTCTTATATAAACTTAAACAGAAATACCAAAACTGAGATCAAAAGAGGGATAGAAGACTCTTTTAGACTGGCATCTTTGTTAAAGACCCTGGGAAGCAAGCGGGTCCCAGTAGACCAGTCTATTCAATGTGACCTGACGACAGATAACACACGCACTGTTCCCGACGACTCTCGGCCAACTGTACTTCCTGAAGAGACAGCGAGTTGTGTTGGCTGGGCTATCCGGGACGAGCCGCGTCAAAGTCATTGTGGCTGACGTTTCGGCCAGCGTATTGTGGCCTTCTTCAGAGCGTACTGCTGCCAGCTGGTTAGCGCGCAGGCCTTATATGAAGGAGAAAGGGAGGGCGGGATTGGTCAGGTAGCCGACCAATAGAAAGCGGGCAGGTGGCGCGGGATTGGTGGAAAAAGAACGGGGCCGTAACGGGGTGGAGAGGCAAGATGGGATCAAGGGGAAGGTGGTAATAGAGAGAGGAAGAAATTCTGAAATGGATAAAAACGAAAAAGGGAGAAATTCTCACAAGGGGCGGCCGCCAGAGAGGTAAGGAGCCATCAGCCAATCAGTGGCCGCGATGGAGGCCCGTCATAGGTCGGACGTAGGGGAGGTGTCCCCTGGGGTGGGCGCCGGATTGGCGGGCCGTGAAGGCCCGTTTCCAGGTGGTACTGAGGCGGAGGCCATCATCGCGGTTTAGGTTGATGGGTCTCCTTGATATTTCCAGGGCCTCTTTGATGACGCGTGGCCACCAGCGGTTCTCGGAGGTTATTGTGCGGGTCTTGTTAAACTCAATCAGGTGACCGGTTTCGGCAGCGTGTTGTGCTAAGGCCGATTTATGGGTGTTCTTCAGCCGGTCGTTGTGCATGTGTTCACGCATGCGCTCGTCTACAGAGCGACCCGTTTGGCCGATGTACACTAACCCGCAACTGCACGGGATTTCGTACACTCCGGCGTTCTGTCGTGGATCTAGGCGGTCTTTCACCTGGAACAGGCTCCTCCCGATCTTGTTGTAGGCATAGAACACAGGGCGAATATCGGCTCTACGTAGTAGCCTGCCAATCCTGTCCGTGATGCCGCGGACGTAGGGGAGGCGAGCTGTCTTGCGAGGCGGGCTGGATGGCTCGTTGGTGTCGGTATGTGTAGTAGCGTCATTTCGTGCATCGAGTTTCTTTAGGGCACTTTGTATGGCAGATGTGCTGTAGCCATTGGCTAGAAAAGTCTCTGAGTGTCTCTTTTTCTTTATTGAGACTGTCGATGTCGCTGATGAGGGCGGCCCGGTACGTGAGGGTAGTGAGAACTCCTCGTTTCGTGGCAGGGTGATGGTGCGAGTCCGCGTGTAAATAGCGGTTGGTGTGGGTCGGCTTCCGGTACACGGAGTGGCCGAGGGTCCCGTCGGGGCGCCTGGAGATCAAGACGTCGAGGAAGGGGAGCTGGCCGTGAAGTTCTGTTTCCATTGTGAAACGGATGCGGGGATGAATGCTGTTTAGGTGGGCCAGGAAAGTTTGTAGATTCTTGGAGCCGTGGGGCCAGATGACGAAGGTGTCATCGACGTAGCGAAGCCAGAGGGTTGGTTTCAGAAGCGCGTTTTCCAGGGCCTGCTCTCCAAAGGCTCCCATAAAGAGGTTGGCCACCACAGGGGAGAGCGGCGAGCACATGGCAGTACCGTCAATCTGCGCGTTGAACTCTTGTCGGTACTGGAAGAAGGTGGTGGACAGGCAGACCTCGGCGAGTTTGGCCCACTCCGTCGGCAGCTGGTGTTTCTTCAGGTTATCCTCCACGATCTTGATGGCATCGCAGACAGGGACCATGGTGAAAAGGGAAGTGACATCAAAGCTCACGAGGATGTCACCAGGATTGGTTCGAATGGAGCGGATATGCTCCCTCCCTTTCTCCTTCATATAAGGCCTGCGCGCTAGCCAGCTGGCAGCAGTACGCTCTGAAGAAGGCCACAATACGCTGGCCGAAACGTCAGCCACAATGACTTTGACGCGGCTCGTCCCGGATAGCACAGCCAACATAAACTCCGGCCGCGGAAGCCTACGCAACCAGACAGCGAGTTGCGACTTGTTTAGAGAAAAAATCAGAAAAGCCGATAACTTTGAGGACTCGGAGAAACTAATTAGATGCCTCTGGTTAGAAGATTACTTCCAGAGAACGAAAATGGTGTTTGGAAACCCTCTAAAAACAAGAGATAGAGACGTTGTTATTGTCACAGACGAACACAAAAACCAAGAAAAGAAACCTTTTTTGTAAGTCCAGCTCCTGGACAAGTATCCTGAACTCCTAGACTCAGAAGATGTTGGTTCTAGCACCGGACAAATTAAGCATATAGAACAGAGCATCAGAATTAACAGTGAGATGGAAAAGAACTAACCAAGACCAGGATGGTGTACCAAATTACAGTGGAACCCGGAAAAGACAGTAACGAGTCCAGCGAAAGTCTTTACAACGCCATTACTCTACTGAAAGAACTGGCAATAGACCAAAATAAGTCAAACCTAATGATAGCACATGCCAATGGGCAACGGTCTCTGGAGTTGCGGAAAACATTGGAATGTGTCTTTGCAAATACAAATATAGCCATCCAGGTGTGCACTCCTCAACGCCAACCTGCACCGAACAAGAGACAGCTTAAAAGGAAAGACCCAAAAGAACCTTCCACTGGATTGGTGGTATCTTGCGAAGACAAAGAGAAGACGTATGCAGAGCTTTTAATGGACATTAAAAATAAACTGCAAGTGGCAGGAGCTCTAGACAAAGTGAACTCCGTCAGGAAAACAAAAGCAGGTGACTTAGTCCTTTCATTGAAAGAAGGTGAAATGGAAGTCAAAAGCATCATAACGGAGCAACTTGAGAGGACAAATGCCCATATCGTGGATCATCGCAGAACAATACTACATGTTAAGCAGCTCGATGCAATAACAACAGCTGAAGAACTCCAAGAAAGACTGCGCGAGGAGGCAGGAAATGAAGACGTAACTGTCCGATTCATGAGACCGGTATAAGGTGAGACTCAATCGGCTACGGTTGAAGCCAACGAAGCAACTGCAAAGCACCTCTGTAAAATAGGAAGAATAAACGTAGGAATGGTGTACTGCTTTCTTTGCAGAAGATTGGATGTCCGGAGGTGCCATCGCTGCTGGAGTTATGGACATATTGCAACAAACTGCCGCGGCGAAGACAGAAGAAACAAATGCTATAACTGCGGACAAGAGGGACACATAGCTAATGCATGCAAGAACCCAGCTTATTGTCGTCTTTGCAATGAAGACCACAGGGCAGGCACTGGAGTATGCAGGTCATTCGGCAAAGCTCACAGACAGGCAAGAAACGCTCAATCATGATTAACGTTCTACAAATAAACGTCAATAGATGTAGATTGGCCCACGACCTATTAATGGAAGCGATAAGCAGATTAAAATTTGACCTTATACTCATAAGCGAGCCCAACAAAAATATGGCAACAAATAAAGGGTGGTACCTTGATCGGAACTCAGACATCATAGTAACAGATCCCTCGATTAGAGTCACGGAGTATGGAAATGGCGAGGGATTTGTATGGGTCAACGTGGAAGGGCTGTATATTTACAGTTGTTATATCTCGCCAAACACACATGTAGAGGTATTTTCTGAATTTCTGGACGCGCTCGAATTAGAATTTCGAAGGAAAAGTACTAATATAATAGTGGCTGGCGACTTCAACGCGAAGTCTGCATACTGGGGATCTCAAAAAGAAAACCCTAGGGGGAAAATGATTACAGATTGGGCAGCAGCACTTAATCTAACGGTTATGAACACGGGAACACAACCGACATTTGTAAGAGGGACGCAAACATCATTCATCGATATATCACTTTGTTCTGACAACCTAACAAACCGCATTTCATAGTGGAAAGTCCTAGATGAAGAAACAGCTAGCGACCATAGGTATATAACCTTCAAAATATCGGAAACACTGAAATCTACAGAACCGCGGAGTATCCCCTCTCCGGCTACCAAACTTGACAAAATGATATTTCGACGTGCTGTACACGACAGTGCACCCAAAAGGCCCACCTATACACCCACAGAATGCATGAACGTCTACAGAAAGCATGCAAAACCTCCAAGATCGCTCCAAGAGTCAACAAAATAGATCCTCCATGGTGGGGATCTGAACTCTCTGCACTAAGAAAGGAAGTCCTTGCCGCAAGAAGGAAACATCAAAGGCAGAAAAGAACAAATTCCCCGAGCGAACCGAGACCTGACAGTCTCTATAAAAACTTAAAAAAGACCCTCTGCAAAAGAATTGCTCTAGAAAAACGGAAGTGTTGGCTCCAACTATGCCAGAATGTCGAAACAAATGTGTGGGGCGACGGCTATAGAATAGCTATCAAAACATTGCGCGTAAATGAGCCCAGAGTACATTTGCCTTTAGAAAGAAGACTGGATATCATCAACAGTCTCTTTCCGCGACACACCAAGAAAATATGGAACGTCGAAAAGGACAACAAAGAAATTCCAGCCCTGACAGAGAGCGAGCTCCGAAACGCCGCAAAGAAATTAAAAGAAGGCAAAGCACCAGGACCAGATGGAATACCGCCGGAAGCAGTGAATATGCTGGTTGACGTGGACTTGGAGTACACGAAGCGTACCTTAGAAACATTATTAAAGCGAGGTACCTTCCCACGTACCGGGAAAAAGGCCAGAGTCCTATTAATACCTAAACCTGGGCTCAAAAGCTATAGACCCATGTGCCTGCTGGATACTCTCGGCAAACTGTACGAGCACGTGGTACTAGGGAGACTAACAGAGGAAATTTATAGAACAGGAAACTTGGGCGACAGGCAGTATGGCTTCAGACAAAAAAAATCGACGCATGAGGCTATCGACAATGTTCTCAGTGCAGCGAGGAAGGCTAACGACAAAGGCCTGCTGAGTGAATTAATACTCCTGGATGTAAAAAACGCATTCAACAGTGCGTCTTGGTCCGCAATAATGAGGGAGTTGGAGGAAAGAGGTATAGCACGTTACCTAATTAACATCATTGGTGCGTACTTAACCCTAAGAGTAATTACTGTTGTAAAGGGCAAAGAACAGAAATGACAGCAGGAGTCCCACAGGGTTCAGTTCTGGGTCCAACACTGTGGAACATACTATTTGACGGAGTCCTCCGACAAACAACTCCCGAAGGGACGACACTCGTTGCGTTCGCAGACGACCTAGCTATTGTAGTCACCGGAAAGACGAGTGAAGAACTCACGTTCAACGGAAATGCAACCCTGCGTATAGTGAATGCATGGATGACACAAAACTCTCTAACACTGGCACAGCACAAAACGGAGGCCGTTCTTCTGCCAGGAAAACGAAGACCCAAACCTGTCCTTTTCAAAATTCAAGACACGGTAGTGAAAACGGTCAAAGCAGTCAATTATCTAGGGGTGGTAATAGATGAGAGACTCACTTTTGCACACCACTTCAATATGGTAACCGAAAAGACAGGAAGGACAACTGGCGCACTCAGCAGATTGATGCCAAATATAGGAGGCTCCAGCCAAGGTAAGAGAAAAATACTGAGCTCTGTAATGCACAATATATTACTCTATGCTGCACCTATATGGGCAGAAGCAGCACAGAGTAAATATAATGAGACAAAACTCGTCAGGACGCAAAGGAAAATGGCGGTGCGAATTGTATGTGCATACAGAACAGTTTCTGCAGAGGCAGCATTGGTTCTAGCAGGACTTATGCCAATACACATTCTGGCCCAGGAAAGAAAGGTATTACACAAAGCAAGAGGGGAACAATCCTTTAAAAAATGGCAGAGCGAATGAGACAACACGCCCAATGCTTCATGGACACGACGTTTGATTAGAGGTAAAGCCTTGGGTGACATGAAAACATGGCCACCTTAACTACCATACAACGCAACTTTTGACAGAACATGGTAATTTTGGAGTATATACGCTCAGAATTGGCAAAACGTTACATGATCTGTCGCTACTGTCAGGCCAAAGATACAGCAGAACACACAGCTTTCCGCTGCTGTAGATGGTTCGACCTCAATCTACAACTGGGGGAGGACATAACGACATTATAAACAAAATGAGTGAAAGCAACAGCAACTGGAGCAAAATTAGCACATATCTGTCTACTATACTAAGAACAAAAGAAAAAGACGAAAGAGACTCACGATGTACACTCCTGAACCCCTAATCACCCCGGTGGAAGGGGGACGTAGGGAGCTATGACAAAACAGAAGACATGCAATAATAGACAGCCCACTGCCTCCGACATGATGGCAAACCGGCGGTTACGAGGGCAGTAAGAAGGGCGGTTCGACATGGCCTCTTGTTCGGTTAGCACTTGCGTCGACTACGCCAAAAAAAGTAGTAGTAGTGGTCGTAGTAGTAGTAGTAATAGTGGTGGTGGCGGTGGTGGTAGTAGTGGTAGTGGTAGCAAATACTATAGAGACAATACAGGACACTTCGCGATATATCGAGAAACACTGATGGCAGCTCCATCTAGTGGCAGAACCTGGTGAAAACTCATACAGCTTAAGCTCAGTGCTCTGTTGGTGTTTGTATTCTGCTCGATTTTTTAAAATTTGATTGTCTTTCTGTCCAATTTCTGGAAAACGTATTTCACAATACTGTTCATGGCATCCTTTCTTTTGGCAGGAAAAATGTGTGCAGTTTTTGGCTGTTTTAATTATGAAATTCAAAAGAACTCGCGTTCGTTCTTCACGTAAAACTAGTTTATCAAATGTAGATGAAAAGCATATATTTAGAAACTCGCGTATTAGTAGTAGTGGTAGGACGCCGAGAACATGGTGCCACAAGGGGCGGCGAGAGGGGAGGTGCTAGCCCTCCGGGTTCTTAACGCAACGCTGTTTGCGCTCACGTGGGAGATCAACCCGATCAACGGGTGAAGTATAGGCGACCGAACCACTTCCTGGAGTAAGAGTAAGCTGAAACAGAGAAATGAGACCTGAAACATAAACTTAGCAATTCTACACACGCAATGCGCGCGCCAGTAGGATAAAGTCACTTTTGTCCTTCTGTTTCTCTTTATGTTGCAGGATTGGCCATAGATACCCTTAAGGGTAGGAATTGTCGCGCCGCAGTGGCGTGAACGTGTATTTCACTTTCCGTGCGTTCACAAAACTACACAAAGAGGGATCTCTCTCACGTGGGATATGTAGGGAGTCGAAGGACTGTGGGCTATCTCCGGTGCTCGCAAGCACGTGGTCTGCGAGGCGGAGACCGGCCCGGCGTGAGGCGTGGCTGGAGGCCCAGGTCGGGGGTTTCGCGGCTAAGGGGGAGAAAAGGTTGCCGGTAGCTTCATGTAAATGGCTGGGTATTTAACTTGTGTATGTTTTGTCTGTAAATATATGTAAATACTTCTTTCAAAAAATAGTCTGTGTAACTTAATGCCAGTACTACACAATGATTTTCATCATTATTACGTACAGACGAGACATGACCGTGAACAACGCAGGAATCACGTTCATCCAGTTTCGACACCAAAATATAGGAACGTTGTTTTTCCAAACTTCTGTACAGAAAAAAGGATGAAGAAATGACCGTGTAAAACAGACTTAATAATGGTCCTAGGATATTACCCGCTAGTTCTATCATTACATTTTTTGGAAATTTTTATTAGTTTTTGCGCAATATTAAAAGCAATATGTACAATAATAAAAAAAAACAAAAATAAGATTTTCTAAAAATGACTGGAATGTTCTTTCTTTAAACTACCTCTTTAAACTTTTGTTAGGAATAATACTCTACGAGATGGCATAAACGCTAGTTTGCTCTATTCTTTTGTTTTATCAAAAATTAAGAATTTTTTACTTATCTCTTGCGTCGTTAATATTGTTATTAATTGTGATTAGTTGAGTTTATTGTATTAATGAGTACATGTTCTTTAAATGATTTCTGATTAAGTTCCTCGAAAACCCAAAAGTTTGTTGTGAAAATGAGGACAAAATTCCGCATTTTTAGAAACGCTCAAACGCAATTGTCTCACATACGGATCCAAATTTTTTCTTCAAACTTTTCGTACGGATAGTGTAAATTGCTCGTTAAAAATGACATGAAATTCATTTTGGTGTATTCTTTTGTTTTTTCAAGAATTATGGAAATGTAGTTTTTTTAAATCTTTCACACTGTTAATATGCACATTTCCAGCGGCTTGGAAACATTACATTTCTTAGTAGAAGTTCTTCAAATGACTTCCAAGGAAGTTTTTCCAAAACTTCATATTTTTCTGTGAAAGGACATTCAAATTTCGCATTTACAATGAAGCTTAAACAAAATTTTCTTTAAAACGCCTCCGAATTTTTCAATGGAAATTTCCATGCATGACGAGACTTTAATCATCTTTAAAATTGTTAAAGTAGAATTTCGGTTCTACGTTTTAGAGTATTTTTTCTAAATTTATCAACTGGATTTATTCACTTTTTCTTTACCTGGGCTCTACAATAGGATTTTTTCTGACGGATATTCGTCGCTTTTTCCCGCTGCATTACATAATTTTCTCGTCATTGCTTAATTCGTCGGCAGCCGGACAATTTAAGTTATGATTTTAATTTTTGTAGTAGAGTTACTCAGCACAACAAAACAACACAAATCATTCATAAAATGAAGAGATAAGTTTTAAAATTCAAAGTGAATTAGACAACTAAAGATATGGTGATTTATAATTGCTTTTTGACGCCGAATTCAGATTATGTTTTAGGCTCATAATTAAAAACGTAAGTGTTCCAAGTATTACAAAATTCTAGTTGTTGTTTTAAGTATGTATTTACTTTTAACCTAAATTCAGTCTTTTAAGATTACTCAAAGAAATCAAAAACAAAATAATGCAATAATTTAAATTTCTTTAGTTTATTTTTAGCGCTTTTTTGAAGGGGGTTCAAGTTATTCTATCTCATACACGCACTATAGAGGAAGTATTTTTGACAGAAAAGCGTGTTTTGTGGGTTTCTGATACCAAAAACGTGGATTTTTCTAGCTCATGTGTGTAATAGATGACTTTCTGACATATTCGTAGATTGTGACGTCACCATACGACTTTTCTGGATCTTTGAAAACGAACAACTGTTTTTTTCTCAAATATGTCTGATCGTCTATCCTTCAATGCGTTCGTCTATGGAAACATCAGACACCTAAATAATTCACAAGATATTTTCCGAATAGAATGTCTTCGATCACTTTTGCCATATGCGAAGCTCTGAGAGTTTGAAACTAATCGTTTAATTTCAGGGTGTATGTTAAATTTTTGGTGGTAAACACTGAGCCTAATAGAGAAGCGTAGAAATCGAAATATTAGTATTGGCTATGCTTATCACTTAAAATGTGAAAAAAAAATGCAGTTTTCGGTTTGCAACTTAGCGACCAATAATATAATATGAAAAACGCCCTACATTCCTTACGAAAATATTATTTTTATTTTCGAACTACCCATTTTGACAAATTATATTTTGTAAACATAATGGAAAGCAATACTCAACCTGTATACATGCTATTAAATCACACATCATGTGTACCTTTTGAACTGGAACAATGTGTATAAGAACACATGCTCATGTATTACAGTAAGCCCGCAATAAAACAGTTTCCACATGTTTTCAAGCAGGTAGACACACTGATAAGATGTTGGAATGAAAACATAAACCTTACATAATTACAAGGTCGTCTGTGTGTAATATAACTCTACCTCTTTGTAGATTAATATCGAAATAAAGTTTTATTTATTTATTTATTACCTTTTATGCACAGAAATTGTTCAGATTTTACATGTAATTGCTCTAAATGTCCAAAACATTGGATTTCTGATCGCAAATATATTTTGCCTTAGATAATATTTCACTGAACATTTTTGAATGCCAATTGTATTAAAAACACACGGGATAAAAGAAAAAAGAATCTTTAACTCTAAAATTGCGACGGCGATGGTGTAACAACGTATCGGACTGTTATACCCAAGTTCGCGGGTTCAAACCCGATCGAAGCCGTGGATTTTTCAGGGCGAAAAAATCCTTTGTACTCTTTCCTTCGGAGGGGATGTAAAGTCGGCTGTCCCTTGTTGATTTACAGCATATAAAAGATCTTCATGCCTGAAAGAAACATGAGCTAACTTCAAATCGCCAATTCGTCGCCCAAGAAATGCTTCCTTTCTCCGCTATTTGAGGTAGTAGCGAAATTTGTGTGGTCATGGGGGAGAGCAGGCCTAATTGTCTGAGTCTCACCACGTAAAATAAGGCATCAATTCAATTTAATAAATTTGTAATCTTCAAATTCAATAAGTGATATTTCTTAAATTCGTCTCTCTTTGTACTAGTGTCGTACTCAAGGGATATTAGTGTTTAAGGATCAGTGAAAAAATTAAAATCATTTAATAAAAACGTAGATTAAATCCAAAGACTTTTATTTTAATATTTTCGGGGCTTAATATTCCAATTAGCAAACTAGTATTGTTACAACAGCACGTACTTTCTCACCTTATTTGTAATAGCTATGGAATATCATAATATGACAATTTCTCTCACACACTTCAATTACCATTTGAAAAATTCTTAAACAAACGAAGCGTGAAAAACATTTTTTTTTCATTCTTAAGTTTAAACGAAAACAGCTTTATGTCATTGAATTTAGTGCATTCACGTTCTACATAAATGTACCAACGGTGCGCGATCCGTATTTTAGCCGTAAAAAAAATTATTAGTTACGCGAACGAACTCCGGCCGTCATTATGCCTTCTGATATCAGTAAGGCGTTTCAACAATGTGTTTGAACATGCAACAATGACCTCTAAATTGTATGTGATATTACTTGCGCAATTTTTCTTGAACGATGTATTAAAGAAATGTGGGTTGAGTGGGGGTATTAGTTACAAAATCGGCCACTATATTTTATGAAGCAATGCCAAATTCTGGAGAATGTCTTTGCAACATTGTCAATAATTTGCGTTCTAACTTTCTCAGGAGTTCGAGGTATCTCCTGTGATATCATCTGCTTCGGTGATTTCTTTAGATTTTTTTTGGAGATCATAACGAATAGAAGTTCTCGCCTACAAAGAAAAATGTTTCTATTTCTCGCCAATGAAGATGTGTTTGGAATGTTGTCATCAGTTCTCGCTGCTAGTTTTTGCCTTCAACTGTTTATTGAGTCAGGGAGAAGGAAGCAAGGTCATCGTTCAAGAAAAGTTGCGCAACATTTTGCAAATTAACATTGATGAAAATCCGGGCAAGTAAAAAGAAAATGGATACAAAATTTTAAAACTGAAGTATAATACTGTTATATTAATAACAATTACTAGGTTTTTACGCGCACTACTCTTCATTTCCACATTTTATTATACAAAGCAAAATCATCTATTCGTTTTCACATTTAAGTCGCTTACAGATCACAATTTAAAATAGTTTTAAATAAATTGTAAAAGATTAATTTGTAAACGTATAACAAAAGCTTGAATGTATGAAACGAACAAATATGAAATGATATGCAAATTCTAACTTGTAAGGCGTCGTCCTGGAATTACCTCTCTTACATAAACGAAGTCTACGATTGGCAGTCAATTGGGAGCGGTCTATTGTTTGTCACAAAATTACACAAAAAATTCTCAGATTTTCAAAAAATACAACATGACTTTATTGTAAGATATTATTTATGAACACATTTCATGAACAAAAAAATAGTATCTTCCCCATTGTAGTTGTTGGAAGACACCGATTTTTTATTTTTTTTTTATTTTCGCAAAATTAGGCATTTCCATGAACATGAGACGTGCACCATTCTCTTAAGCGTTCAGTGTGCTATCTAAGGTGCCAAACTAATAAAAAAATGTACGGTGTTTAAGAAAACATTGATAAAAATGATAAAAAGTGCCTGTTCGACACAGAATTTCGCAAAAAATACTCATCTTTTTGAAAATTTGAACATGACCTTGTTTGAAGATGTTTTTAATGAACACGTTTCATTAAGATTTTTTTTATAATTGTTGTAGGAAGACTCCGAACAATTTGGATTTTTTTTCAAGTTTCGAAAAATCAGATTTTTTAACGAAAATGAGACAGCACTGTTCTCTTAAACGTCGTTTTCCCTATCTAACAACAAAATGTAATTAAAAGCGATGAATCCATTGAAAAAAATGATAATGTACCTGCGGCTTCATGTAAAGTATCCTCCAAAATTAAAATATCAATTTCACATTCAAATATCAATTTCATATCCGGACAGACAGCCTTACAACCGGACAGACTGCCGGACATCCGGACAGATATTCGGACAAACAGCCGTACAGACAGCCGGAAGGACAGCGGGACAGATAGCCGGACGGACTGGCGGACGGACTAGCGGACAGATAGCCGGCCGGCCAGTCGTTTTGCCGACAATCGACGGTATCAAGGACTCACGATTCATGAATAGTGGCTACACCAAGTGTTAGAAGATTTTTCCCCAAAATTTCGCAGCTGCATTTATTCACTTTTTCGTTACCAGGACCCCGTTTTTAGAGTTTTCTGCGCGTCATCGTTTTTTCGCGCAGCATTACATATATTTATCTTCTTAAGGAGCCCCTTCTTAAGCGCGAGAAACTAAATTGCGAAATTTTAACATTTTAAAATTACAAATTACCATAGTAAACTTTATCTCTACCGCAGAAGCTGTAGGAAGAAAGTAAAAATATATCAAAACGAAAATTAAAGTTAAAGCCATGGCAGATGCAACAACATCTGATAAAATGTAGACTGTTCTGATTATATACAACACATCCAACTTCAGATTTGAAGAAAAAATGTGATGTGTGTGTTTTCAAAATTAATTTTATACATCCTTCAACTCTCTTCAATCTCGAGTACATGCGTAACTACGGTATGAATGAAGTACTTAAATTTTAAATGCCCGCCCAAACGAAACTTACTGTCTCGTACTTACTTCGTAAGAAGAGAAGGCTAAGAAATCGTGCGCCGGAAAACGGCGAATTTTCAAAAGAAAGACAGTAATTGCTGAGCCCTGGTAACGAAAAAGTAGATAAATCCTGTTGATATGTAGTAAATTACTTCCTCTAACTCGTGGGGTAGCCAGAATCAATATTTAGTGGGTCCTTGATACAGAATAATCGATTGACGGCAAAACGAGTCTGTCCGTCAATGCTCAACGCTAGCGCCTAAACCGTTCAGCAGATGTTCCCCAAAATTGATATTTCCTAATCGATCTGAGCGACTCAAGGCTTTGGGTGTTTGAACGGATATTTTCATTTTTGAGATTACTTTACATGAACCCTGAAAATATTTTTCTCAAAAATGGCTCCTAATTTTTTGATTAAACTTTGTTCTTGGCAACGTACAGGAGTCGAAAGGTCTCACTTTCCTGCAAAAGTGCAATATTTTTGGGCGTCTCCATACAACTACAGTATTGAAGATAGAGCATTTTTCCTAAGTGAAATAGTTCCTTAAAGACATATAGTCAAATATGTTCGTGTTCAATTTTTAGAAAAATGAGCAGGCTTTGTGCAATTTGGCGCAAACTACGCAATTGAAATAATTGTCAAACAATTTTTTCTCAAAAACCGCTCCAATTTTTCCCCTATATTTTCCCCTCTTATGTTAAAAGGGACGTTAAAAATATGGCGCTTTTTCTATTTTCGACAAACTCTGTTTTTTTTTGAAAATTCCAAAAATTTAACATTTTTTAAAACTATTATATTTTTTAAGTTTAATTAATCCAATTTACACAAAGCGCCTGTGATACATATCTGCTTTCATTTCGATAGTCAAGAGAAACAAATAATTTTAAAAAAATGAAACAAATAGGAATAAATTGGACTCTTACAATATTCGCAACAAATTATACAGAAGCGAGCAATGCACTGTTGCGAGCGCAGCGTTGCCAATACCATGTGCAATTCGTTTGGCATATACTATGCTTCGCGAATATTTTCACATCAGTTCTTGGCAAAAACTTTTTTCCATGTATACTGAGACATCCCACGATTCTACGCTTCTACGCCAACGGCGACGTTTGGGGGCCCGCTCTTTGTGAGGAAAGTACTCTTTGTAAAGTAGATACTTTCCTTTCCACCCTCTCGAGTCGCTCTAAAAAGATTAACAACCCCTGAGGCCAGACGAGGAGCTGTCATCTCGTCTGGGACTGTCACATGTTATGCCCATCGACGGCGCACGGCCACTCGCCACCCGAAATGAATTTACGTTTTACGCGTAAACCTGTGTGCACCTCATGCAAATTTTTTATAATGTTGCTTTATTGTATTCGTACAAATTTGAAAACTTGCTCCTAACGTCACTCTTTTTCAAAACATGTACTCACTCATATCTGGTTGGGGAAATCCCCGCTACCCGACGGTAGGATGGCGCCGGATCTCGCCATTAAAAATGCCTATGTAATACTATTTAAACCACAATGTCTCTCCAAATTGTTTTGTAAAACGCATTTGAAATCGTAGAACATTTGATGCAAAAAAATTAGCAGTTATTTAATTAGCGTAATTAATTATTAAACACTATGGTATTGTAATATTCTACAAATATATAAATGTATTTGTTTTTATTACCGCGAACGAAAAACAGCCGTCATTACCGCCTTCTTTTATCCGTACGGCGTTACAACAATGAGTAACAACATCCAACAATGACCGCTTATTTATTCGTTTTCACATTTTACACAATTAAAGATCACAATTTAAAATGAAATAACAAAAACATAAATAATAATAATAATAAAATATTAAATAATATACAAATTCTATTTAACGTAGCTTTAAACAACGTAAATTGGGGGCGGGCTACTAAAGGCTAGCAAACTTTATTCCATATTTATTTAAATAGGTTTTAAATAATTTCTAAAAGATTAATTTGTAAACGTATATCCTAACCTCCAATGTAAAAAACGAACAAAGAAATATAAAATAATACGAGTATACACATTCTACGCATATAGCATTCAACTGCCTCAAAACACATCTAAAACTACGATCTAGAAGCTCAGGATTTTCAGAGCAGGCGACTATATATATACTCTCTGGCGACTATCTTCGACGTCCAATTACTCCAAAAATACTAACATTTTCTAAAACTTTAAATTGACCTTATTTGAAGATCTGTTTTTGATGAACATGTTTCATTAAGAAAAAATGTATCTTCATAATTGTAAATCTAGGAAGACGCTGAAAAAAAATGAATTTTTGCAATTGTCAAAAAATTAGGGCTTTCAACCATCATAAAACCTGCGTTATTTTCTTAAACGTCCTTTAGACTATCCGCCAACAAAAGTTCATCAAAAATAATGGAGCCGTTTTGAGAAAAAAATGTTTTAAAAAAATTCAAAAATGCCGATATTTCACACAAAATACTAAAAATACTAAAAACGTCCAAAAATTGTACATGACCTTATTTTAAAATTTATCTTTAAGGAACAGATTGCATTAAGGAAAAAAATCTCTATCTTTAATATTTTAGCTATAGGAAGACGCCGAAAAAAGTTTTGAATTTTTTCAATTTTCGAAAAATCACTTTTCAACCAACATGAGACCTACGCCATTTTCTTAAACGTCCTTTAAACTATCCAACAACATAATTAAATCAAAATCGATGGTGCCATTTTTTGAAATTTTTGAAAATGTCCAAGGGGCATCATGTAAAGTACCCTCAAAATTAAAATATCGGTTTCAAATTCAAAGGGCCATGATATCAGCCAGATCGATCAAGGAATATCAATTTTGGAGAAAATTGGCAGAACAGTTTAGCTGCTAGTGTTGTTCACAGACGGTCAGACAAGTTTTACCGTCAATTGACTTTTTGGTGTCAAGGACCCACAGTACATGGATTTTGGCTAAAGATTTTTTTCTAAATTTAGCTACTGGATTTATCAACTTTTTTCTTACCAGAGCCCTGTAATAAGAGTTTTCTGCAGAAAATTCGCTGTTTTTTCGCGCAGCATTACATAATTTTTTCTTCTTAAATTCCTTCTTAAGTGCGAGAAAGAAAAAAGAGAGGTACTTTAAGCCCTTGATACCTAAAGTAAGATTAGAGGAGTGGTTTGCTTTACAGGGTAATTGTAATTTCTTTCTTGTCCTTACAAAGGCACTTCGTAAGAAGAGAAAGTTATGTAATCGGCGCCGGAAAACAGCGAATTATTATCATAAAAACTCTTATTGCCGGGCCCTGGTAATAAATATGTGGATAAATCCATGTCTTAAATGATGGAAAAACTTCCTTTAACACGTGGTGTAGTCTAAATACATTTTCTGGGTCCTTGATACCAAAAAATCGATTGACGGCAAAACGTCTACTAGCACCTAAACCGTTCAGCCGATTTTCTCCAAAATTGATATTTCCTTATCGATCTGAACGAACTCCAGGCTTTGGGAGTTTCAAATCGATGTATTGCCTTTGGAGGGTAGTTTTCATGAAGTCTCAAAACCATTTTCAAAATTTTCTCAAGAATGGCGCCAATTTTTTAAATTAAACTTTGTCTTGGAATAGCGTAAAGAACACTTTACAGAATAGTGCAGGTCTCGTGGTGGAAATCCCATAATTTTGAAAATTTAAAAAGTGCAATTTTCGGGGGCGTATTCCTACAGCTATAATAATGAAGATAGAGATTGTTTTCCTTAATGAAATTAGTTCCTTAAAGACAGATCTTCAAATTAGTTCACATTCACTATTTAGAAAGTATGAGTAGTTTTCGTGTAATTTTGTGCAACATATTTAAATTATAAAAAGTTTAAAATTTTTTTTTAAAAAACAACTTCAAATTTTTTTAATAGTTTCTCCTCATATGTAATAAGGGGCAGTAAAAAAATTGGTACTGGACCAATTTTAGTCAATCTCACTTATTTCGAAAATTGCAAAAAGTTAACATTTCAAAACTACAAAATTGGTAATAAAGTTTGCTTTAAAGAAGGTCTGTTGTAAAAAATCAGCTCTTTAAAAAAGATAATGTACATTTTTTTTAAAAAAAATGTGGTTTTGCGTAATGCGTCTGAAATGTATATAATTTCTTTAAAAAAATTTCAAAATTCACTCAAACTTTTTCTCTTCGAATTTTCTCCTCATATGTATCGAGAGACGAAAAAATTATGTTGCTTGTCACAGAGTTCAAATCTTACCGTACCGTTTGTTTGTAGTGTAGTAGTATGACTTAACTCAGAGAACCAGAGTTCGAGCTTCGGTGCGGAAAATAATGTTCACTGGCTGAAATGCTTTGCATGTTTATGTAATAGTATAATATAGCGGAATACTTAGAAATAATGCAAGAAAGTATGTGCTGTTTTAGCTCCACTAGTTATACAGAAAATTGTCTTTTGATTGCAAAGTATCGGGTGTTTAGAAAAGTGCATAGTTAAATTGGAATAGTTTATTCTAAAGAAATTTATTGTAACTTTATTCTAAAGAACACATTTGGATTTTTTAATGCCCAAACGATAACAAAGAAACATTTGATTTTTTTGCCAATTTGATTTACCAAATGCTTTGTCAGACATAATTACCTTTTTAATTATTATGCACATCTTGTTTCCTTGGTTAAAAATAATCGTTAAATCATTTTCAGTTGCAGTGTACCCAATTTCTTGTACATATTAAATACGATAGTTACCAAATGTAAGAGGTTTTTATCCGAAGTTCAAAAACACAGGGTCGCCTTATACGCATAGTTTAAGCCTTGTCGGTTAGGATTAATGTTTCTACATTGCCTTTACATGTCTTGAAAGTCGTAAATATTAACAACTGATGAGCTGCGAAGACGATAAACTAGTGGGGCTACAACAGCACGTACTTTCTCGCATTCTGGAAACAGCTTCGTGATATTGAAATATTGCAGTTTATGCGCTATCACCTCATCTATTACTCGAAAACGTCCAATTCCAATAAAGCGCCTGTGATGCATATCTATATTCATTTCGGTAGTCAATAGCAGCAAATATTTCTTACTTTGACAAATGAAACATAGGAATGAATTTGACTGTTACAAGATTCTCAGCAAATTATACAGAAGCGAGTAACGCTGCCTGCGTGGCGTTGTCAAAAATATCTGCAATTCGTTTGGCGAATATTTTCTTATCAATTCGTGGTGAAAACGTTTATTTCCATCTGTATTCAGATTTGTTTATGGTACATCATAAGTACAGTACATCATACACATTTTATAAATAACTAACATGAATACTAATTAACTAATTAAATTACCAATCAATGATTTGTAATATTAAGGTGGTTAGAGCGAGATAAGTGTTATGTTTAACATGCCTTTTTTTGTATTAATTCAAAGATGAGAGGTTCATCTATGTTCTGGTAGAGTTTGGATCGATTTCACCGTCCAGTTTTTGCGTAACGAGACCCTAAATTTTGCTGTTTTAATATGGGCTCTTATGGGGACCTGAGAGATCTGACCTGAAATTTTAAAATTGTGAGAAAATTAACTGCTGAACATGCTTTTAAAAACCTTTTCTTTTGGTAGCTAGCATCTCGAAAAATCAACATGCGCAATTTGAAGGAAATTACCGTTTCAAATGGGAGAATTTTGCAAAATTATAAGCCTAAATCAGTCCAAAGGGAGACGTTCGCGCGCTTTCTAGATGATTGGGACAGTGACGCGCATCTCGGCAACACCGCGCGCTCAATGCGCTTTATTCAAATCGAGTGACAAGACCTAGCGAGAGTTCGTACATTCCTCTGGATCTTCTGGGATCAATTGTGATATCATCACTCCTGGAGAACATTTCGTTTGATGGTAACGAGGTATTCAGAAAATTGGAATTTTATGGATATAACGTTTAGTGCGATCTGAATGAAATTTTAATTCAATTAATATTCCCAATGACTCACATGATACTACTCCCTGAGAAAATGAGTGATCTTGAGAGTTTATAGAATTTTTTAAACATTCAGTACAGTATTATTGTTTTGTATTGTGCCGTACGTCAGTTTCTTGCTCCTGAACCATGCTTATTTATTCAATTATTCAAAAATTTTTCATATTCTCTTTTTTATTATGGAGATACACAGGGGATTGTCATTGTCTTGTGCACCACAGATGCTTACATAGAACTCAAAGCAACAATCTTTAGCATAGATCAGCACCTCAAACGGTGTTGCTACTGAGTGGGCATTTAATTCAGAAAGAAATAGATTTTGCAGTGGCTTCAAATGTGTTGCAATGATAAAATACTGTTTTGCTGGTGTTAATAAAATGCTGGGGTTAAATAAAAACATTTTATGAAATGTTATGGTAACCATTCAATGTATAGGTGAATGCAGGATTTCCTCCTAGCAAAATTAGGCTTGGGACTCCCATCCTCATGCCCGTTTTTTTAAAATAAATATTAAAAACTTCATAAAATGTTTTATTTGAACAATCATTAATTAAATAGTTTACTGAACAACAATGTTTGATTTTAAAAATAAATTGAATGAAACAATAAGTAACCAAACATGAATTTGTAAATGATAAATTTAAAAAGCAATTTGTTAATTTACATCTGTATTGGAACAGTGATTTATTCTATCATAATTACTGTTTTTAGATTTATTCATAACTAGTTTTAAAGATATTTTTGAATGAGTGCCCAGTATAGTTTTGTGCTTGAAGGCCTATAGTATTTAAATCCACTTGGACAAATTTAATAATTACATTTATAATTAATAATTACATTTTATTGAAATTGTAAGAGGAATGATATATCCAGCCTTTGGTAGTTTTAGTATTTTAATAGAAACTGCTTTTCTCTTCAGCACTATATTTTATCTAATTGTTTGCGTTTCCTGAACAATAATAATGCATTTTTAATGGTTCTCATTTTATTTTCAAAACATTTAAACCTTTTTTCATTTTGAGTGCAACATGAAGACAAACATTGCCAAAAGACTATGCCACTTAGAAATCTCTTTTGAAGATTTTATCTCCAACAATGGTATAATTTTATTATTGAAGGTCTCAATAATACAAATCTCAGAATTATCTGATGCAGCTTTAACTTGATGTGTACTTTACACAATAATTTGCATCTAAATTAATATCATAACATTATATAAAATTACGCTGAAAACCTACCATTGGTTCAGGTAATTCAAGAAATAAAAATTAGAGAGAAACAAACATTGAAAAAATATTTGAAAACTTTTACGTAATTTTTCTCATAATAATGGGGGAAGTATTTCGTTTTCTCTCAAATTCCGCCTTGGAAATAAATTTTCCGCCAATTCGCTTAGATTGTGATATTTACCGCGTGTCGACCAGGCAAGGAACAGTGTCGTCTTTGCCGGGGCAATAAATCACAGACGTGAACGGTTTGTAATTTATCGAGTTTTATTCTAAATATGCTCCAACACCTAAATAGTATGTACAATAATTACAATAAACAATATTGACCCGTTACTAGAAGGAATGTTCCTGGTCACCACCACCGCTGGCCTGATAATTAGATACGTTATTCGGTGTGATGCACCAGTAGCACACGTGAGCATACAAGCGAGTATGCCGCACCTCCCGCCTCGACGTAGCACGCTGACTTCAGTTCCCTGCCTCAGTAGCCTATGCATTAAAATGCAGCGCCGCGCACAACCCACACGACTTCCTACCGACGCGCCCAAAGATCAGGAGTTTAGGTCCGGGGTCCGTTTATATTACCTTCTGGGCCGGCTGACGGAACTGCGTCATCTCGCTGTTTCCACCGACGCGTTTCCGCAGCTAGCCTGTCTACGGGGTTCCCAAGTTTGCCGCAAGTGGTCTACGGGGTTCACAAGTGGCCCCCCACGACACGGTACCCCTTCCCTTCCGCTCCCTAGGTTTGCCATTGTTCAGCCCTGCGTCTCTTCCCGCCAGCGCTGTCCATGAGCATGAAATGCACGTGGCTGATATTTTGTCACGTTTGTACAAGGCGACTGATATGACGCCATAACAGTATTCATAGTGATTCAAAACAACGAAACTTTGAAGACGCATAAGCTCTGAGTAGTCATGCCAATCTCAAGGACATTACGGTTTTGCTCAATTTATTATAGACTTTTTGCCCCACTCACACATGGACATTTTTGCCATTATTAGCGATCACTGTACAAAAATATATAGATATGTGTCTATAATGTTACTTTTTATGATCTTACACGTACGTGTGTAATAGTGATTTTTTATGTTCAATCTTATGCTTCAATTTTTCATTCCGTGGCCACGCGATCTGTTGGTACTAGTTAAGAAACTAGTCAACGGTAGCTTTTTATGTGGTATTAAAATATTTTTATTTTACATCTATTAAACTAAATTAATTCGAATAATTAAATGAAATTCAGCATAAAAGTCCCTATTTGGTTTATGTAGGTTCCACAATATCCACCAAATAATTATTTTTGAACGTAATATGGACTCTCTGTCTACTAGGGAATATCTCGCTCTAACCACCTAAAGGTATTTTTTCTATTTCTATTAATATTTCTTACATTTGATGGCTGCAACCCATTGCATAATGATACTCATCACGATACTGATTTCATTGTGATACAGGTTCTTGACCAATCACAGACAAGATTACAAACCAAGTTTTGACACTGAAACAATGAGAATCGTTCCAGTAAATGTTTCATTCGATTGTGAACATTAAAATTTCATTTAGTAATATATTATGCTTGTCAGATTTAATTTCTTTTATTATTAATATTTTTATGTGGAAAATTATTTAAAATAAACTGGATCGTAATTTCACTTTGATCTTATTTGACTAGCCAGTGGTAAACAAAAGCCATCTGCTTCAGGGCAAAGAGGAGAGATACATATATCTACTCTATGCTTCAGGGCGCCAGATATATATCTCTCCTCTATGGTAGATGGTGGCCTTGGTCGTAGACTGTGGGAGGGTAGAGAGGGTGGGTGCTCTGTGGCCGTGGCTGAATCCTGCGAACAGTCACGAAACCAATGTAACCGTTGTCAATCACACGAAATCAATGTAAACGTTTAACTTTTAGAAGTTGCCATAAGTCGTAGAAAAGTACCCTACGAAACTTTAATGTGCATTAATACACTCGTGTGAATTTTACAATACTCGCTAGTCTATCGAGTATTATCACACTCTTGTATTATCCGCGCACATTTTCTTGAGCCCTCGCTTCGCTAGTTGCGAGAGAAGTGGGGAGTTTGGTTATTTTCACAAAAGGAATTTTATATCAAAGTGATTCGTTCGTTTCCGATGCAAAATAGTTTCTAATATATGGGAGAGAACATTTCTGGTTATCAGATTTTGTCTACAACGCTTCTTGTTATTATTTATTCTTAAATAATCTAATGTGGGCAAAGGAGTGAGAATAGATATTCCGGGGCTCAAGAAAACGTGCGCGTATAATATTAATCCATCATTACATCATTTCATAACACTATGTAACTAGAAATTGTGTTATTTTCTTGATGTTTATTGCATAAGATGAACATTCTGAACTTGAATATACATTTTTTTTAAATGTCGATACTTTTCCAGATTTTATCGATTGCTTTATAATTCGATTTTCTCCCTTTTTGAACAATCGTCATAGTTCATAAGATCACACAGCGTTCAGGGCAGTGAATGATTTTGACAGTTATAACAAATGAGCGTTGCCAATTACCGCATTGCTCTCCAATAAATATTCTGAGTAGTCATCTGAGTAGTAGTATAAGCCACAGGGGTGAAGGTGAGATAGGGAAATTGGCAACACACTGCCAGGGCACTTGGAGCTCTAGTTGAAAGAATATCAAGCAATGATTGGTTGGTGGTTTTCGCCTGTTTTTTGTACGTCACATCCAGACTGCCTGCGTTTTCCACATGGCGGAAGAGTGAATCATATTGCCGTTAGTTACGTTCATTAGTTCCTATAGTGTTCTGTGCGTTCATGTGTGTGTTTCGCGTTTCAATTTTTTTTTTTTGTTTCAAAGGACACAATCGAAACAGTTTCGAGTTTTCTCCATTTCGATTTGCTGGTCTTAGTGGAATACAAGGATGTTTCGCAATATAGAGGTTAGCGTTTAATTTAAAGTGTCATTCACGATTATGTGTATGAAATTTGTAGCCTACTGTATTCACATAACACTATAAGGAAAATGTGTATTTTTTGTTACATAAAGTAATGATTTATTATGATTTGTTATTTAATGTAATATTTTTAAAGAATGTTCATGAATATTTGTATACATTTCTAGAAAACAAATGGCCATTTAAATAATTTGGAGAGAAGGTTTTGCTCTAATTTCAAATCACCTGCTGATACATTATTTGTTAAGCGTATTTATCCGAAGAACTTATTTTTAAATAGTGTGTACATTTTTTTATATACAAATATGTAATAGATGGTAAACAGAAAATACAAACTAAAAGAAAATATACAAAAGACCATGAAAAGATTAAAAAAAATGTTGAAGTCTGTATTAAATATTGTTTAATATAAATTGTACAATAAAGGCAATGATTTATTTATTTACTTATTTATTTATTCCTCGCCTCAGTTATGACATTACCAAAGTGCATTACGAAAATAGATAATTACTATATTTGAGAAAAATTGCAGTAAAATGTAGCCTATTAATAGCCATTAACTTTCGCTAAGATGATTTAGTGAAATTAACTTTCATTGGCTGCGCTGGGCGGGCGGTTTTGTGTAGTTCTTTGCCACGCCACTTGGAGTGCTGCGAGCGACTTTTGTTTCCGACAATTAACATTGAGGGTGCACTTCTATCCTTTATTGTTCTGCGGTATAAGCATAGAGTAGAGATCTATCTCTCTATATGTATCTCTCCTCTATGGGTATAAGCTGACTGGGTTTTGCAATTTAATGTATTTTCATGATGTGTAGGTTAGAAATAGTTTTCATGAGAGACTGATTGTATTGCACAATTATTATTGACGAAATATTGTATGAATCGATGCAAATAATTTCGAAATGCTGTTGATAACATGTGTGACAGTAAATTAAGCCATCAAACAGGAGGATGAAGAATATACTGCTAAACCTTTTTTTTGGCTTAGCCGAAGGTTTGTGTGATTTTGTAGTTTGGTTTCAGTTCGCGCGCATTTCGCGTTTTACTGCTATGTGTAAATGGCTGGTGTGGATTCGCGTCGGACCTTAGTCAATATCCAAATCGGCTTCTGTTTTGCCGTACGCCCTCAGAATATCAGAGGAGAGTGCTTGTCTTCTTTGTCCACCAGTGAGGAGTGTCGAGCTAATTGTTTAGCGTTGGTTCGCTGGTTTGAAAGGCTTGATAGGCTTCGTTAAACGAAAGCCCTCTCAAGCATTGAGTGAAGGACTCGATATCAAGTTCCTTCTTCAGTACTTTCAACCGTTTCCGAAACGGAGGGCGTGCAATGAGCCGTACAACAGCTCGAGTGTATCCTTGTTATTCTGTCTCTCTGTGGCCGGCAACACGTTGTATAGAGTGCCAAGCGAAGTTCGAAGGGGAGTGTAGGTTCCCTCAAAAAAGGTTGTAAAAGTCGAACTCTTTGCTGTAATTATGATCGAATTCGCCTGACATGTAAATGCTAGCGCATCCTTCGATCAAATGTGACGCCTAAGTAAGTTGCCTTAGACGCCCATGTCAGTTTTTGTGTGCCAAGTGTAATTTGTTTTGGTGGTGTAAAAGGTTTAGTGTATTTGTGTTCGCGGGGCGAGTAAAAATTTGTCTGTGACTTTCCGTTGAAAAAGTAAAGTTGTTTTGTTCTGCTTACTTCAGCGTCAGGTTCATCTGTTTTTGAAATATTTTCAATTTGTGGTCTAGGTTTATTCCTTTTGCTGAGACGGCTATATCATCAGCGTAAACGAAAAGCCGTATTCGTGTTATATGTGGGATGTCATTGACATAGAGCGAGAACAGTAGCGGAGAGCGGACGGAGCCCTAAGGGACATCCTGTGTAAGTAATAGATCAGCGAAAATCTGCTGAGCCATGCAAAGTGCTTGCAGCGAAGCGGAATAGCCCGGATGAAGGCAAACTGTTCATCTCTGATGAACTTCCGCGAGAGAGCGGTTGGCAAAATTCGCGCAAGTAGTGGGAACACACATAATAAAAAATTAAAATATTCATACAAACATTAGGAAAGATTCAAGAATTGCAAGAAAATATTCTTCTCTTCTAAAAATTCTTATCTTTGAAAAATAATAGAAAACCCCCCTGAATGTTTATAGAAAAAAAAGTATGAAATTAATTTTTGAAAAAAAATGAAAGATATTAAGAGAAAAATTATATTACGTAAAATCCAGTTATGACTACCACTTACTACACATGATTTACTATAACTCCCATCACCAACAAACCATTACAGAACAACATGCTAACACACAATATTTATTTTGAGAGAGATATTAAGAGTACATTCACATACACATGCTAACACATGGTAAATTTGATTTTGCTTTTAATTTGCTAAACATCAACTGGTACCACAGTCACCACCTCTCCACAAAAATACGTAAACTTGAACAGTTTTCTCTAGTTCTAATGCTGCACATTGCATTCTTTTCTCAACTCTATATGTACAATGAAGTCACTGATGTACAATGAAGCCATCTGATTGTTTTTATCTGGATTTTGAAAGACAATTTTTTGTTGTTAAAGATCGGAAGTAGAAAAATGTATCTACATGTTTGAGTAAAATTAAGACCATTCCAGAGCGCAAGTTTGAAATGTACGATCCTTCCCCCTGAAACGCCTTCAAAGACGTCAAAAGTGCCTTATTAGAAACGAGGCGCCAAATTTGAAGAAATTTGGCGGTCAATGTGCCAACAATAATAATAGTAAAAATACATTTCAACAAGTCAAGATCAGCTTAATAATAATAAATATACATTATTTCACCTGGAATATAACCACTCACTTGCGCTAGTTGGAATAATATAAATATACAACTTACACCTCTGCACCTGAGAAGAATAAAAGTTGTCAAATATTTTTCAACCCAGTTTCATGGGCAGCCACATTCTTATTAATTAAGAACATCAGATGGTCCTTGAATTGAACCACCAAGGAGAACTTTCTCATCATAAGAGACATCTCTGAAGCCTCCTTTCTTATTTCTTCTATTTATTATTCTATTTATTTTTATTCTTCTTCTATTGTCTTTGCATATAGCAGTGTCCAAAAGAAATGAGTATGTTATATCAGTAACACTTGTGCAGAATATCTCAAAGAAATATTTTTATATTTATTTACTTACTTCTCCACAGTAATTAGTTCTAATGCTTCCTTTAATTTTTTGTTGCTTGGTGATAAAAAGTGGTATCATGATGACACTGATAATATCTTTTACACTGGCTTTACAACAACTCGATAGTATTTTAGTGACAATGAGGGGAAAGGGAGAGACAGAACTCAATGACCAGCTTCTTCAATCATTTCATCATCCCCACAACTAATATGATTTATCAAACAGTAAGAATATTGCCAAACATTACATTAAAAAAATACAAAAAATAAAATTGAGTTATTCTATGATTTAATTCAATAAATCTTATGCTTATTTCAGTGAGAAACTTTTTCTGAACAACAGTCTCAGAAGCTTTTATACATTCTATTAACAAACTTTATGTTCCAATTAAAATTGTATTACTGATTTTACTATAAGATCATTGAACGCAATTGAATTTAATACATGTTGTACTTAACTTTTTGTAGTGATATAAAAAACGCTGAAACAACTACTTTTGTGACTGAATTGAATAGTAGCAATACCTATAATCAATTATTTTTAAAAAGGATTAAATGAATTTCATAAATGAGTGTTTTTCACATTCCTAAAAGAACCATTGATGAAAACTATCACTCACCAGCAAAGAATGAATAACTTTATTTTCCATTACTAGGGTTATCACCTTTCTATGTTGAGATTTCCATATAAATAGTCAGTGGAAATGAGGTTTTATAATATTCCATTAGACGTGAATTGTAATTTAGCTCCCACTGGGCATTATAACAGTTATTCTGAACAGTTTTACATATGGAAAATGTGATTATTTCAAGAAAAAATGGACACCATCTAATAAAAAAAAAAAATAGGGAATACTATTTAAATCATTTCGAACAAATTTACAGGAATCAACATATTGTAGTAACTCACAATTCTCTCTCTTTTATAGAATTTAAAGTATTATATTGTCCCGCTTTGGGCCTGTCATTGTAGTAGATCACAATTTCTCTATAACTACTTTCCCTCATTTAATTATTTTGCCTGACTTTGGTTCTGCTACTGTATTGAATTCTAATCTCATTATAATAAAATGTACAATATATTACTACCCCGGGTTGTGCATGATATTGTAGTGACTTGTAATTTCTCCGTTATAAAATCTCTCTCTGTTTATTGCACTATTTTTGTCCTGATAATTTCTTTCAGTCAAATGGAGTGGCTAGCTCTAAGTTTTTATTAAAGTATTGGGCATACTTAAATTTCTCAGGGTACAGTCCTTTTGTTCGTGGGCTACAAAATACCGCTCATACAAGTATTCGGCTGGTGATGATTTAAACTTGTTAGGAAATATTCTGATAGATAGCATTCATGTCTACATGACTGCACAATAAGTTAAGTTATGGCTTCTTCAAACTCTTTCCATTTTATATATTCAGTAAGAATGAAGACTTGGAAATGATGGAAAGGGTTACTGTCATTGAAATTAAACCACTTCTGGATATATTCAATTGCACTCAAATAAAATCGGTATAATATTGTTTGCAATTTTTGTTTCATATGGGATGTAAGGAGCTTGAGACACAAACTAACTTTACACACTTAGAACTCATTATTTTAAACCTCTACTGTAATTATCGGAGGAGGCTCTGCATAATTCAATAATCTTGTGGAGAAGAACATTTCGATTGCTCAAACAACAATGTACTATTATGAAATAATCCTAATATAATTTCCATAATATTCTATTACGGAAATTCCTGGACACGCTTCAAGTTACTCTGGACTCCAGACAAATTTTGTTATTCCGTAATTCCGGATGGATTATCCTTACCCATTACATAAATGGATGTTTCTAACAATCAAGATAGAAATCTTTCATCCACTTCTGAAACACCTCTGCTGTCATAGTGTCATAATACTCATTTATTTCTTTTGAGTCTGAGAGATAAACAATTCTTAAATAAGTTTGTGTCTCAAGCACCTTACATCCCATATGAAAGAACAATTGCAAACAAAGTCAAACATATTTTAAGAGAGTGCAATTGAATATATCCAGAAGTGGTTTAATTTCAAATACAGTAACCCTTTCCATCATTACCACCTATCACACTTGTTGATCTTCTCAACCTCTCAAGAAAACAGTTTACTAGGCATGGTCTGCATACGAACCAGATAGGTAAACAAAAACTAGAAGCCATTCTCATCTCACACCTACTGAGAACCCCAGCCCCTGGCATGCCACATCCATCTCCCACCCATTCTTCCTCCTCTCCTTCCACAACCCTTTTACCCTCTCCACATCTTTCACCAGCATCCAGTCCTCTCTTACCCCCACCAGTTCCTTCTCCTACCCCCACACCTGTCCTGCCCACTTCACTTCTCCCAACCTACTCCTCACCTTTCTAATCCATTTCAGCACCTTCACCTACTTCCACACTTCCTACTCCCTGTCCCATCCATACATACAAGTTCTGTTGCAACCAAAAACCCACTCCTGTGTATAATCTGTAGCATTAGACATCAGCAGGAAAACAGACAATACTCAAACATAAAAACTATTTTCACATTCTTCACTAAAATGTACAGTCACTGAAAAATAAACTCACTGATGTAGAAATATTATTAGAGGAGAAACTGAACCACATTTCTTCACAGAACACTGGCTAACTAAGGAACAATTAGATAGCACTTGTATACCAGGTTTCTCTCTAGCCAGCAGCACATGTCAAAATATTAACATTGCACATCATGGTGGGACTTGCATTTTTATTAAAGATACTATTAGTTTTGTTACCACACACCAGTGATACTCTTCTTATAAAAGAGAAAGCCTTTTAAATATCCATCACTTACTTAACTAACATAAAAACATAGGTTTATGGACATATCGCAGCCCTAATGGGAATTAGAAAAATCTTTTTAAAAAATCAGGAAGTTATTCTAACAAAACTTCAAAAATGCAGACAATATAAAATTATTCATTGCGGTGACTTCAATATAAATTGCCTCACACAATCCAGTAATGAAAATCTACTTAAAGACTTACTAAAATCATACAATCTACACAAAAAAAAAAGGTCAAATAATAATAGATGCAAATAACCATTGTGTTTTTCTGTTGCTACATTTAATATAGGTTTCTGTGACCACACTGCTCAGTTTTTAACTCTTTAAACAGAAACAAAAATCACAGAACAGACAACTTATTTCAAAATCCATAACTATTCCCAAGAAAACAATAAAATTTCAAAACTTACTCTGATTCGAAAACTGGAATGAAGAATATAAGGTAACTGATACAAATGATAAGTTTAATTCATTCATAAATATATTCTTAAGACATTTCAATGCTATTTTTCCTCAAAAACTCATAAAGATCCAAAATAAGAAAACTAAATCGTGAATTAATAAAGGCATCAAAATGTGATGAGAGAAAAAACGCAACATGTATAAAATACTAACAAATAACAAATGTAACACTAACTTCATTTCATACTACAAAACACACAATTCGATCCTAACATAAGTAATCAAACAAGCAAAAATTATGACAAATGATAAGTACATTGCAAATGCACAACAAAACAAAAGTTATACGGGACATTATTAAAAAGACTACAGCACCAACTAATAAAAAAACAGAAAAAATATAGAACTCCACTACAAAAACCAACTTTACAAGACCCACAAGAAATAGCTGATATATTCAATGAACACTTCACAAATTGGTAAAAAGTATCTCTCAGCACTTTCTAAGCAATGAAAGTGGTGGTGGTGGTAGTTCATACAATAGTAGTACAAAAAGTACTCAGAGAGGGTTTGAAGTGTACTGAATAAGATAAAATAAATTTAAATACAATAAAACCAGTATTTTTACTAAAAGGTTAAACAGAATGTAATGTATGAAATGTAGTCGAGCAAAATTGATATTCTCTCTTATTGGTTTTATGGTGAATGTTTTTGTACACTGTCAATGTAATTGTTGGAAATATACATTTATATTGTAAGGTTGAAGTTTGTGAACATGTCGACAGTGTCGCCATCTGCGTCTAGTATATTATTGGAAATGTACTCTATATTGAGAGATTGAGGTTTGTGAACGCGCCGACACTGTCATCTGTTTTTGGTATGTAAACGAATGATCATATTCATTCGTCCTTTTGTCTTACTGTGCAGCAATGTAGTGTTTGTAAAAGACCGTCAAAGACGTTCAATAAGAGTTTATGTATATGTATTTTGTTATAAATAAAAGTGAAATGCAGTGTAGTTCTGAAGAGTTAATTTAACAGTAATGCTTTTGGAAAATAAGTTATTAGAAATAAGTTATAAGAAAATAAGTTATCATTGTTTTTATTTATCCTTTTTTTAATACAAAAGGTATGTAGGTCTGATCTATTAGGTTTTGGGGAGATTCGTTAATTTTGTGCCGTGTTAACTCTTCAAGAATGCAAGACGCCAACGATTCTTCATCATGACGCTGAGGGATAGGAAAGGCCTAGAATCTATCAACTGGTTTATGGTCAACAATGTATCTGAAAACAATTGCCATTTGAATCGTACTCGACACATCGCTTGTTTCGTCGTCAACAACCGCTAAAAAGTTGGCTTACCTGATTTCCTCTGCAATTTATTCTTGGCAGACTTCTAACATAATTTGTAGCAACTCGTTCTGAATCATTTTAGAGGACCTGAGAAATATTGTCGCATTTTCCAGAAGTTTTTTAAAGCAACGCCTAGTACTGCACTGAAATCAAATAATCCTCTAAACACTCCTGGATTGTGGATATTTTAGTTTCATTGTGCCCTCTTAAAGCTAATTCAAAAGCAATTCCAAGCGTAAAAAGACGAATGCAATGACATACATATTGCCATATGTTAAGCAGTTTTGGGGGTAATTTATTTGTGAGACTCATATTTAATAGGGGATTCTCGAGAACATGAATTCTGGCTACACCACGTGTGAGATGATTTTTACGTGCTCGCCTTACGAATTCTTGTAAGAAGAGACAGTTATGTAATCGTGTGACTGAAAAGGCCGAAATTTCGTCAGAAAAAACTTATGGTTCTGGTAACGAAGAAGTAGATAAATGCTGTTGCTAACTTTAGAAAAAATATCTTCTAACTTGTGGAGTAGCGACAATCCATGCTTTGTTGATTCTTCATATTGATCGTTTCACGGCAAAAATCCGTCAGTCTGTCTGTCAGTCCGTCAGTGGTCAACGCTGACGCCTAAACCGTTCAGCCGATTTTCTTCAAAATTAATATTCCTCAATCGATCTGAATGAACCCTTTGGGAGTTTCAAACGGATATTTCGATTTTTGAAGGTACTTCACATGAAGCCTAAAACACATTTTCAAATTTTTTTCAAAAACGGCTTCAATTTTTTTATTGAATTTTGTTGTTGAATAATGCGAAGGACGTATAAGAGATTGGTTTAGATCTCATTTTTGCTGACTACCTCGATTTTTCGAGAATTGAAAAAAAAATGTTTTAAAATTACAAAATTGAAGATAGAGGTTTTCAGACAAAGTCTGTTGTTAAAAAGTAGGTCTCTAAAAAAGGTCATGTACTTTTTTTTGTTGTAAAAGTTAGTAGTTTTGGGGTAATTTACGCTGGAAATTTGCGATTTTTTTCTTCTCAAAAAACGCTCAATTTTTTCTTTAACTTTCCTCCACATATGTAATAAAGAACGGTAAGAAATATGGTGTTAGTCCCATTTTCTGGTATTGCTCTTTTTTTTCGATAATTGCAAAAACAATTCAAAACTACAAAATTGAAGATATTTTTGCCTCAGAAAAAGTTTATTGTACAAAATTAGCTTTTTAAATAATTAATCTAGTGAAGCTGTGGAATGGCTCAGACTTTCTCGCAATATTTTGTTTTCTAATCTCTTTAGTTTAAACTAGGATTTCTGTTGTGACTGATTCTCTTCCCAGATACCGTCTTTGGTCACCCAAAGGACATTTTTTCACATTTTCCGGATTTTTTGGCTTTCTAATGCTAGAACTGAAAAGCCATTCGCTTATTAGTATAGTATAAGTGTAAAACCCACGTTCTACCCTGGTGGACGAGGTGGCTAATTTGCTTTTATGCACTCAGCTCTTCAGAGAGGAAGATAGTTGCTTCGAGTCTCGGTCGGTGTGTGTTATTTGTCACAATTCTCTGTTGCCGCAAGATATAACTGATAATTCCAGAAGCTTTATTGGAAACCATTTGAAGAAATTCTTATCACAAATAGAATTAATTAAGATAAATAAACTGGAAGTGTCTGTATGTGATTTTCGAATTTTCAACTTCTAACCAATTATCCACATATCTTTTTGGATTTGTAAAACATCTCGACAAATTAATTGTTGGATACGGAAGCTTCCGCGGCTCGAGTTCATGACTTCTTGGCTGCCCGGGTGACGCCGCGTCGTTGGCTGAGAGGCCGACGAAGGAATTATAAGAGGAATCTCTACTTTTCCTGAACAGCATCCATCACAACATTAAGTTCACAACGGAGATTGAAATGAACAGCTGCCTGCCTATCTTAGACGTCTTCGCCAGTAAACGGGAAGATGGCACCTTGGGACATTCGATCTACCGGAAACCAACCCACACGGACAGATACCTCCACGTGGATTCGCATCACTACCCGTCTACAAAACTATGGGTGTTGAAGACACTGTCCACAAGAGCTGTGAAGGTGTGCAACGAGCGCTCTCTTCCTGACGAACTCCAGAAACTTTTACACACGATCAGGGCTAACGGCAATTCCCGAACTGCGATCAAACTGAGCGCTCGCCTGTGCTACGAGCCACTCCAAAAGGGGCAGTGGCTCCGAAGGTCGCGGCAATGCCGAAGATGTCACGCTAATATGGATACGGAGGACACTATTAGGACTTGATTCGCCGTGCTTCCTTACGTCCGCAGTGTCACAGATCGTGTGGGAAATTTACTACGGTGGAACAACAACCGGACGGTTTTCACGGCACCCGACAAACTTTCCCTCGCCCTGGTACGCAGTAAAGACGTGTTACCATCTCTTCAGTCGGCAGGCGTATACGAAGTTCCCTGCACCTGTGGCAAGACGTACGTCGGTGAGACCGGGCGCACGGTAAATACTAAAATATGCATGCAAAAAGCATTATCAGATAGCGAAATATGCACGATGCAGGGTACAAATAAACAAAGCATGCACAATCAAGTTTTCGTTGACTATAATTTTAGTTGTATTGCCATATGTAAGACTAAGCAATTAACAATTTTTCCAAATTGTTTTCTGACTACATGCTTTTGTCAAAAAATGGTTTTGATTTCATAAAATGATCTTTCTTCTTCACAAGACGTAATTGGAGCATACTTCAAAGATGGAATCTGTGCCAGTTGGAGGTCACATTCTGCATTTTATGTTATTTTACCAATTATGTTTTTCCCTTTTTGGAGAAATTTCAAGTCAGGATCTGAATTCAATATTTTATCACTTATAGACTTTACTCTTCCATTATCAGTTATCACAGGATATTGAGTTTCGGTTTCCTGTATCTTCCGTATCCTATGCGACGTATCGTATGGCGTAGATAATTCCTTTCGCGATCGTTGCTCACCGTACGTGTACTCGCGTTGCAAATCCGGCACGTGTGCCGAAAGTATTTAAGGTACAAAATTAATTGAAAATTTTATTAAAAATCAGACTACTGTACCGCGACTAGAAAAAAATTACGATATCGACTTTCTCTCGAGTTATAATTTCTTTTTCATTTTTTACTAGTTTTCCTCCATCAGTCCTATCATCGGGCCCCTTGACTTGCGGGGCCCGGATGATCGCCCGGTCTGCCCGTGCCTAGTGCCGACACAGGTCTGTTTCTAGAACCTTTTAGACCCCAGGCGGATTTGAAAATGAATCTCCCCTACACAAACACACACACACACACACACACACACACACACTCCCATGCGCGTCACCATCATTCAGTGATTAATACATCTCCAGAAATTATAATGGCACAGAAATCATATAATTTATAAATATAATAAAAATGGCGCTAACGGAGGGTTAAACGAACGATGCTACAGAATGGCACAGGCTCTCCCATATTAGTTTTCAATTTCCTTTGGTCTTGGCTAGCTTGCCACATACTCTTGCTGCCATCTATCGCCGCCTAAAGTACATTTTCTTAATATTTCGGTTTCCAAATATTGTAGTAGAACGGAAATATTATTTTAATAATATTAAAGAACAGTAAAACCTCGTTGTAAATTGCAATTTTATTTTAAAATTGGAAATTTGCCGTTTTTAAGAAAATGGCTTTTAATCACTACTGAATTTTCGAAATTTGAAGTTTTTTTTACAGAAAATGTTTGAGTTTTCGAAAACTTTCATTAGAGGTAATTTGAAGTACATTATCTCACAGATACAATAGAGTTTACAAATTGATGGAAATGTGCATAATAATTGTGTGAGAGATCTTTCAAAAAATTACATTTGTCTAATTCTTAGAAAATAAAATACTCTAAAATTAACTTTGCATCCTATTAAAGAGCAATTAGCGCTATCTTTTCAAAAGTTTGAGAAAAAATGTGGAGCTTTTCTGAGAAAAAAGCGTTTGAGCGTTTCTGAAAATGCGGAATTTTGAGCTAGTTTTCATAGAAAAACGTTTGAGTTTTCGAGAAACTGTAACTGACATTATTTAAAGCACATGTACTCATAAATATAATTATGTGAACAAATTGCCATTAACGTAAATATTAACAACGTGAGAAACTAGTAAAAAAATAAATTTAGTAACTTTTGAAAAAACAAAAGAATATAACAATATGGCGTTTATGTCATCTTGTAGAGTGCATTTAGGATTATTTGAAAGAAAAATTTCTATCTTCAATTTTGTAGTTGTAGAAAGACGCCCAAAATATTTTGCAATTTTCGAAAATTCAGAGTTAACTGTGAAAATCTGATATCTTACCCAGTACGATCTTATATGTCACTTTTATAAGTGTATTTTTCTCTGTTCTTTCAAGAAATGTAAAGAAAAAATGTAAATCCGTTTTGGAGAAATGTTTGAAAATGTCCGGAGTAAAGTAAAGAGTAATGTTAAGTACCCATAACTTAAAATAAAAAAAAAAAATTAAAAAAAAAGTTTTCAAAATCGCGGCGTCTAGAGTGGAGCCAGATCAACCAAGGAATATCCATTGTGGAAAAAATCCTACGTATGGCTTAGGCGCTAGTGGTGTTCTTATACTGACGGACGGACAGGCGGACAGGCGTTTTGCCATCAATTGGTTTTTCGGTATCAAAGACCCAGAAAACACTGATTGTGGCTACACCACGAGTTAGAGGATTTACTTTTCTTTATTTAGCAACTGAATTACTACTTTTTTGTTATCAGGGCCCGGCAATTATTTTTTCTGCGAAAATCGCGCAGCATAACATAACATTCCTTATACTAAGTTCATTACTCCGTATATACGTATGTATTCGGAACAGCAAAAGGTGGGAACAATAAATGCATTATAAATAAAAATTAAAAATATGCGTTTATAGTGGATATATGGGGCATGCACTAATTAAAAAAATTATTTTCGATCAGATAATTTTACGACAAAATGTAGTTTATTTGGGATTTTTACTGTATTATACTTCTAGAACTTTTTTTATTATGAATAACGCTTGAATATCTAATGAAATTTGTATGCTTTTGTGTACATGTTAACTAATATTAAACAGTTTCTATAATTAAGAAACTGAGTATAAGAGACCAAAGCATTTGTGGCGCCCAATACGCTTCTTCCCCTCACTGGGAATTTGTGATCGAAACCGCGATGCGTACCTCAAACCGTTCTGAAAGTTCTTTCTTTGGCCAAAGGTTCTACCTGCCCAGTACTCACTCCATACCTCCTCTTCCACAAGTGACACTCTTCCCGCGGTAACTCCCGTCGCAGCTGGGAGCGGAGATCCGATCACTCGCGCCTGTTTGAAGCCAGAGGGCAGCTGGCATTTATTATTTCAGAGCGAGCCTCGGGTTAACGCCTTGACCAATAAGATTCAGATTAACTTGACTCCGATATTAGAACTTATTACAATGAAGCAGTGAACTTTATATTTTTGCCAATAAATTAATGTAATTCTTGAACGGCGTGTTTGTTTTTAATATTTCGAGGCCCCCGTCGGCCGTCGGATTCGCCCATGCGTTAAAGCGGCACTGATCTTCGGCATCGACCTGCGTCACACGGTAACACCCAGCATCAATAAAGTCCATGTGGAGCTCAGTTTGAATGGAAAATGAATTTAAATAAGCGCAATCTTGTGCCTCAGAGTCATTTAGTAGAGTTACTACAAAAATTAACAGCACAAAAACATTCTGCGTGAATAAACACGTAGAAAAACCATCTTTCGTGGAGATCGGCGACACTGTTGTACCTCACCGCTGTTGGTCTTTAGCGGAATATATTAGGAATTTGTAGCGACAGGCGTAAAATAATGGTCGTGGTGCATCTACCAGTGTATTATTTATTTTCCGCATTTCTTCTTCTTCTTACTTTTATTTTAGGCTAGAGCCTGTTTCTTTACAAAGGATACTTAATTAAAATTTAAAAATGCCTGATACATTACATTTATGTAGTCATATTTATAAATTGGCACTATATTCATGCTGTCTTGTTTCACAAAATGTCTTTCCACCTAGTTCTTGGACGTCCTACTCTTCTCCTTCCTTCCGGTCTTCTATCTCTAGTAACTTTCCGCATTTGTATTGTATTAATCTTTATCAAACTTTGCAAGAACACTGCGTCAAATCCTGAAAAAGCGCCTGTAAATATTTCGTATCTACTCATGCACCCCTTTTCGTTGAATCGTCGATTACATGTCGTTGAATTAACATTTATATGAGTGGCGGCTCCTGGTAATTCCATTAGGGTGCGCAACGTCTATCTTCTATATCCCCCGTCCTCTTCCCTTCTGTCTCTCATACACATCCATGTAAAAAGGCATGCATTACATATACATTATCATTGTTGGAATATTTACGAGAATTTATATTAAAGAAATTGTATTTACTGACATCTATAGGATTACTATGTAAAGAACTATTACAAGAAAAAAACAACACTGCAGACATAGCAGATTGGGCTAAGAGCAAATTTAAAGCTATAAAATACATATATAGTGCTATTACAAATAAACAATTAGAGTTCGTGAGTGACAAAGAAACTGCTTATGAAATCATAAAGAAGTTTGGCGAAAAGTATTCCAAAGAATCAACAGCACTACAAATAGTTCGTCGCAACAAGTTAGATAAATTAAGGTTAAAAGACTTAAGCGATACGGGGGCCTTTTTTAAAGAATTTGAGAAAGCAGTAAATGAATTGAAGTGTGAGGGCGCTGAAGTATCAGAAAAGGAAAAAATGAACTACATGTTGAGAACACTGCCAGAATCGTACAGTTATATTGGTGATTTAATTGATATTCTGAAAGAAGAAGACAAAACTGTAGAATTCGTGAAAAATAAGAACCAGATGATGAAATTGAGAGACGAAGATGAACATTCAAGTAAAAGATACAATGCTTTCAACAGTGAAAGCAAGACGAGCATGACGAAACAGGAGCAAAATTATTATCAGACTGGCAGAGGCAGAGGGTCCTGGAAACGTAGCGGACAGAGGAAACAATCGAGGTAATATCAACAAGGATGTTATAATAATTAGCAACGTCGTAACGAGCAGCATGGAAGCTATAACAACTGGCAACGTGGCCGAGGCGAGCAACATGGAGGTTATTGTAACTGGCAACGCGGGCATCGAGGCGCTCAGTATCAAGGCGGCAGAGGTAGCTATCAGCAAGATGAACATAGTATGAATAGTTTTCCGACAGAAATTCAATCTATGGTGGCGTGTAAAGAGACAGGCAACAAAATTGAATCACAAATTGATTAGTTACTTGATAGTGGTTGTGCAGATCATGTAATTAATAACGACGAATATTTTTCTGACTGTAATTTAAAAAAAAAAACTGAAGATGTTAAAATTGGAAACGGTAAATTTTTAAAAGCTACTTAAGTCGGCCATGTAATTAGCTATTTTTCAATTTATGATAAAAAAATGAAAATTGAAATGCGTAATGTATTTTATGCTGAGAAAATGGATAGAAATTTGATTAGTTATGCAAGAGTCACAAATAATCACAAAATTGAATCAGTAGGTAATAATTCCAAAATTTTAAATCAAAATCACGAGTTAAATGCGATTGCTCGGAAAAAAGGAAGATTGTATAAAATGACTAGTTCAATCAATGTTAAAAAAGCTAATGGAAATATCGTGAGTGACAATAAAGGTGGAATTACATCAAAAGAAAAGTAGCATCGTGTATTAGAGCATGTAAATTTTAAGTATTTGCAAACATTGTGGAAAGATCAACTACTAGATGGCATACCTCAAAAATTAGAATCAGAATTTATGAAATGCAAGACATGTATTAATAATAAAATGCATAATTTATCTTTTGATAGCAATAGAAGCGGCGCCAAAGAAATTTTGGAAATTGTTCACACTGATTTAAATGGGCCTCATGCAATAGCAGGTTTTAATGGGAAAATATATTTTCTTTCGTTTATTGATGATTACAGTAAAATAGGTCGAGTTTATACCAATAAATCAAAAGATCAAGTTTATGACTGTTTTATACAATACATAAATGAAGCCGATAATTTGACCGGTAAAACTATTAAATAATTGAAATGTGATAATGAAAAAGAATATATAATTTGATTAAAGAAAAAGGAATTTTTTTGTATGCTTGTCCACCTTACGTACATGAATTGAACGGTACGGCTGAAAGATATTGCAGATCAATTACGGGCATGTCGCGATGTTTATTAACTGAAGCAAAAGTAGATAGAAGATTTTGCCCAGAAGTGGTATGTGCGGCTGCATACCTTAAAAATAAAAACTTTAGCTAATACTATTGAAAAGAAAACACCTTATGATTTTTTTTTCTTTCTTAACCCCCCCCCCCCCCCCCCAAAAAAAAAAGAAACCCGATGCATAACATTTACTGTTACTGGGATACGTTTATATGGGAGTAGAGTTTTTGTGCAAGTATCAACATGGTTGCGAAGGCTTCCGCGGCCGGCGTTTGTGTTGTCTAGGCTATCCGGGACGAGCCGCGTCACTGACATGGTGGCTATTATTTTCATTAATGATTTGCCATTGTTTTCAAATGTAGTAAAATATTATTGGTTGCAGATGATGGAAAAATTTATTCCCAGATTACTCAATTTAATGAATCCTACTGCTTACAGGAGGATCTTTCTGCCTTCTCCCAGTGGTGTTCTACAAACAAAAGGAAACTCCACACTAAGTGTTGTACAGTCACCTTTGCCCAGAGACGTAATGTCGTGAGCTACCCATATTCTTTCATCTGTGAATCCCTCAGCAATGTCTCCAATATCAGGGATCTTGGAGTGATTTTTGACTGTAAATTCGATTTTAATACTCATATTACTGTTACAGTTAATAAAGTTCTGCATTCCTTTGATCTGATATTGCGAACACCAAATCCTTCCTGTCAATCGATTAATTCTTTATAAAACTTGTCATTCGTTCTGTGTTAGAATACGCCTCTGTCATTTGGTCACCTTACACTAATTTATCTATCAATCATTTGGAAAAAGTACAATGTAAGTTTAAGTTTCTACGGCATCTAGCATTCAGAAATGGAGCACCAATTCATAAATTTGATAAAACTTTTCCAAATCCTAAAATTTATTTGAATTAAAAACTCTTCAGGATAGGAAAAAGTTCTATGATTTAATTTTCTGTCATAAAATACATGGTCTCATCGATTGTCATTTCTTTGTCTACTCTCTCTTAACAACCTTCAGATTAGAATGAGAAATCTTACCTGCTTCTGAGTGGATGCATCTTCTACTAACTACAGCTATTATGATATCTTCAAAAGACCACATAGAACCGCCAATTACACTGCTGATGATTTTTTCAATCATGACTTTAAACATTTCTGTAATGGTGTTAAACTTCTTTTTCAATCGACTTCAAATGATTTCAAAGACAACTTATAATTGTTCTTTGTAAACACTCTTGATTCCAATTTTTCTTTTTTAACAACACATCCTTTTTATGGCTATTAATTTTTGATATTTTGTACTTGTATGTTTCCATCATTATGTACATATTAGTAAAGGGTTCTTCCTATTTATAAAAATATATAAATAAATGCAAAATTGGCGACTTTGTAAACATGCCCTGTACCCGAGTTTCGATCCTGAAGGAAATCAAGGCGTGGGGTATTCATATAATCGTGTAACAATATACCGCGGCCACTGATAACCAGCTGCTTGTACCATTTCTGTTTCATTTCTTCTACTGTAATGATGGACATGAAAGGTTATAAGAAAATAGTATTTAATTCTTTGAGAGCCTTTCTTACCTTACTTTCCTGGAAGAAAATCAATAGTGGAAGCCAGTGTTACCAACTTACAAAGTTGCGATTGAATTGGATCTAGAACGTGTGTTGAAGTGCTCACCCAAAATCCATCACTTTTTTAAAATTTTTAACTGTACTAGAAAAGTGAGCTTTTTCAGCCCGAAAGATATGAGAATGTTCATGAGTACCATAAGTAATGTGCAAATGCTAATAGGAAAAATAAGGAATTTATAATTAGATAATTCACAGAATGAATAACCAAATTTCTTTTAACCATGTTGGATTACTTATTAAGAATTAGATTTTAATTGTGCAATGAAATTCTTGTAAGAAAAAGTAATTCAAGGAAATCACTCCAGATTTGAATTCAACCATTCTTCTTTAAGTTTTTTTGATAAGATGCATGAACTTATAAGATGTAAAAAATGCATTTGTGAGGGACAGCTTATATCTGCGTCATCCTCTCAGCCTCACTTGATGATTTTCTTTTGACCTAGTAATTAGCAGAAACATTCTCAAAACATATATATTTATGATAAGTTTCCCCTGCAAAATATACTATTTCACACGAGTCAGAGCTTCCTAAATTTTACATCAATGGAATAGATCGAGGTGTTCATACAAATAAATAAAGAACATGTAAAAACATAACGTGTATTATCACAAATATCAATATTACAATGGTATTGCTTTTCGGTGTTTCAAACTACGATACAATTCCACTACCCTAAGTCGCTCTTCTTCTAGCATTTGTTTTCTACCTTCAGAGTCTTCTGTTGCTCTCTTGGTTTTTTTAATGTCTGCTATTGGCTTCTTCTTTTCGTCCAACATTGCCTTTAAAAGCAAGTCTCTTTGACCAGGCTGTAAAAAAAACAACAATATATTGATATAAAAACTTTCCTTTCCAAATCTAAAACATCTGATATCTTCAAGTAAAAGTAAGAAATCAACTCAACCATAACCTAGAACATATGAACTTCATATCAGAAATAAAATAACTAAGGGTATGTACAAAATGAACATAAGTTTGAAAGAGGATTACATATTTCCTGTTTAAAATGCAACCAACAAAATTATTAATCAGCAACAATAAAAAATTAAATTTACAAAACTTTCTTCAAGCTTTCTTTAAAAATATACAATATTATCTCTGTTGTCTTAACAAAACTTACAAAGAGATTGAAAATAGTCTCCTTCGTGAATGGTGCTACAAATGCTCGTTACTACCTACATACAATATTCAATTAAATGTAGTAAAAGAGGGGCTGTAAGGATTAAGGTACTAAAGAAAACATGCATAATTGTACAGTCAACTACAATATAATAGACTTTAGTACACTGGTCCCCATTCACATATATTAGAAATGAACATTACATGTTTCAATTATGGTGTACTCTGAACATTAGTTTTGGTGAACACAAACAATAAAACTTTCAAGAGAATGTATTTCATCCCAGCATCAAAATTCTAAAAATTGCTGAAGTATGCTAAAAGTCTTGAGAGTTATTTTTATAGCACTTTCAGCAAGTTAAAGGGTAGAGAATGAAGGCTATCAGAGAAGGTGTAATGGTTCTAGGAAGAAGAAAGTTTTGCATTGCTCACTACACTGCAAACCTAATGATTAGCAACCATCAAGGCAAAACTCGTTTCCTTTGGGAATTATTAAATGTTTAACTGTTTGTGTGAAAAAGTCTGGCAATGACACGAATGGTTTGAAATAGTGATTTGTGCTGCTCAGACAAAGGACAATCGGGCAGAGGAAAGGATAAGTTTTCAAGGAAGCTATCGATAAGAGTAACGTCACAGCAATTTTACCATGTCCTGTAAGAATTCATTGTGAAATGTTATAGCAATTTTAAATTAGTGTTCATTTAGTAAAATATGCCAAGCAAAGACTCAAGAATGTTTTGTGTTAACTGCAATGACCAAAGATCTGAACATTGCCACAACTTAAAAATGCACAATAATAAAGCACCTTGGCTGGTAATGATACATGGCATAAAAAAAAACTATGAGGACAATGTATAAAGTGCCATATTCCAGCATTCGCACCTTGATTGATTAATGTTTCTGGGCACAACAACTGCTATATTCATTAGTTCTGTATTGCAGTGAGTGATTTTTATGCCTAGAGTTGATGGGTGTTCATCTCTCATTGGATGCCAAGAACCACGACGATCCTACATGTCAACTTGCAGTGACGTGTAGGGACTTCCCCCTTCTGGTATTTCTCCACAACTGGGTACCAGACTGGGCAGGACATGCACTACGCATCAGACTGGTGTCTTGACATGACTGTGTAAGTGTATATACATAAGGGAAGATGATAGGACAAGGGAGGAAGGAAAAATCATGGGCTGTCCATGACGTGATTGTTAGGCACTCCAGCTTTCGCCCCTTGTTAATCAGAGGGGCCATGGAAAACTAACAACCAGAGCATCCAAAAGCTAACTTACTTACTTTCTTACTTCTAAGATGTGCCAGGCAATTAACATTTACCTAATAATTTAATACTTTATTTTTCTAAAAATTTTGAGCAAACTTTGAATATAAACTGGAAAATAATTACAATATTACATAACAAAAATCAAGTGAGTGATCACAAGCATTTGCCATAATTTTGTATTAATGAAAATGATTAAATTGAAATTGAAAAGAATTTGTTTAACAGATTACTTTTAATATTAATTATCTGAAATAATGTTTCCAAAAGTCATAGAAGTGTAACTTTTTACCTAAATCTTATAATATGTAACACGCGAACAGAGGTGCACCGAAGAGTTTTCTTGGGAGGGGTCTATAGGCTTAGAGTGCAACCGACTTTGTGTTTTCTTACAAAGAATTTTTCCTTTATACTGAATATAAAATTAATTTAATTTGTAAACTGATAGTATTTATAATGTTAATAATGAACATACTGAAGCACTTTCTTTACTACAATAAATTAGTAAAAGCTATATTTTTAATATGTAGCATTGGTTTGGGAGGGGGGGCTGAACTATGGGTAACCCCATGGTTGTGCAACTGTACTTAAAAAATACTTTAATTTACATAAATTATTATTTTCTTTTAAAAATTCTAATAAGAACATTATTTTTTCCACTTGACTTTGCAACCAAGGTGCCCATAACAATTTTGTATTCACCCACCTCTACTATTATTTATAGTAAAGGACATTTTTGAAATATTTCTGGGTACAGAAATTGTATTCTTCTGGAATCAATATTTATCAAAGATGGAAGAGAGTTGCTGTTTCTGAAGCATCCATTTAATAGAAAACTTTTTACAATTTTTTATGCTATTGAGACAATATCAAAGGGAAGTTAATACTGTCCATAATTAGGTTAAAGTGTTCATCAAAACGGACTTAATAATGAAAAGAAATGCATTTTTATCTTAAATACTACAGAATAACTTTTTCAGCTACATAAACTGAATAAGTTCTATTGAACAGTCAACAATGTGTAAAATACAATATGAATATTGTTGCCCAAGCAAAGGGACTTACGCTATCTACTGAAGAGCTAGTTTTCACTTTTCTCTTGGGTAAAACTGTTAATTCTGGAGGTCGATGAACAACTTCTCCAAATTTCACTTTATCCTTAATATCTGAGAAGTCTCTGAAAGTTTCACTTTCTTTTTTCAATTGTGCTTTGGCAATTAATTTCAGCCGCCTCTTTTCTGGTTTTGAAAGCTTTTTCTTGTTTTTGCCTTTTGTTTCCTTAATTATAGCATCTGTCTCCGTTTTCTTTACAGGTTGCACATTCTTAACAGCCCCTGTTTTTGGATCTCTCTGCAGTTGCACATTGAATTTAGCTGCTAAATGAGCTTCATTAATTGTTTCCTAAAAATAATTGTTAACAAAATTAAATAATATGACTTACTAAAATGAAATCAAAACAGCTTCAACTCCCCTCATTAATATCATACCTGGCATGAATTATTGAGTCTGAAGAACAATTCAGTATCACATTCTCCAGTAGGGGTTATTGGTGTAGCCATTTCAGTTCCCATAACATCTTTTGGGATAAAATTCAAAATACTAAGCGATTGTCCTTTACTTTTCTTCTTTCTTATCTTCTGCTTCACTTGTTTTGGTTTGTTTTTATATTCCATTATTTCCAACACTCTCTTTGGTATTTCCTGATCATCAATGCATGATGGTGGATTATCAATTTTATTAACAATGCTGAAATAAGATTAAAACCAAATTCAGATTTTACAGAGGAACACTTTATAACTAAATCTCTTTAGCAATTTTTTTCTTAGAGTATGAATTGACGCACAAACAGCATTTCCAAGAATTTCAAAAGATAACATTTTTCCTGCTTATTCCTACTATTACAAAATTGAAGGTTTTCCTTCACGTAAAATTAAAAGCTGAATGTTCAAAAATTAGCAAAAAATTTAAATGGACATTTTCCGTTTTCCCAATAAATATATTTGTTTAGATAAAAGATATTTTTACAATAGTTTTTTTAATATTTTGACCCATTTATGCCCCCTAGGGCCTTGCAGTGACCTTGAAAAATTTTTGTTGGGCAATTTTTCTGTTACTTGACATCAGTAGATAGTGTAAAAAATATTAGACGACACTTAATGTATACAGTCATAGTTTAGAATTTTTTAATGTAACATTACAGGTAAATTTATTAAAAATCATTCAAAAGTGAATTATTTATTTAAAAATAATGTTGCAAAAATTATTTTCTCGTTTTTATATCGTGCTAAATCAGAAAATATATTTTTTTCCTGAGATCAGACCCTTCAATATTTTGTTGACCATTTTCACAACAAATGTCCCACATGAATCCCATGACTTTTGAATGGGAAAAAATACTGCTCTGGCAAATGAAGAGAAAATGTACATCAACATGTTAATTCACATTAGTTACAATGCAACCTTACAGTTTCATTCACTTCTCTCTTCAGTTCATAACATCCTGCATCCTCTAGCAGTTCCCCACCTCCCCAAATTTGAGGCCAAAACAGAGCCAACCTCTATGAATATCTTTGTTTTGTATTCGACTCTTAAATATTATCACAAATGGGCGTCAAAAATATGTAAATATAATAAAAAAATGGAAGAGCATACCAAATCTTCAAATGACTTGGAATTACAACTTCTTTTGAGAATTCTAAATCCACATTAATTCATACACTACTATTGACATCCAGTATTTTAAATCCAGCAGGTGGTCCATAGCATGTTTTAAGACATTCTCAGACTCAATCCATCTGTAGTGTTCTCTACTTCACTTTCAACTTTTCTCGTGTATAGTTCTAACGAAAGGTCAATTTTACTGTACTTTCGGGATAAATCTCAATAACTTTCGGAATATACCAAAGGTGCACATTATACGAAATATGCCAAACATTGTTCTCAGTCCTATTTTCATCTTACCTCTCAAATCTTGTAAGAGCCTGTTGACGAGGATCTTTGATTCCTCTATGCTTTTTACCTTGAATTTTTCGACCCATGTTTTGGAGCACTTCGTTAAATAGTGACAGCAATATAAGAACAAGAAATTAGTTTATAATATGAAATAAAACTAATACACGTAATGGCACGCAAACAAGCCTCTTTCCGAAACACAAGACCGACTCTTACACCAGGGCACTGGTATATCTATAACTCCCACATAACGTGGTGGAAACAATTGTGAATGCGCACTCTACTGAATCACCTTCTTCAGGAACTAAAGCAGGAACTAAAGCACTTCAGGAACTAGAGCACGAACTGCTGCCAACGATACTTTAAACGTGCGTGGCTGCCCCGTGAGTTCGCGGGTGGCAACCAAGACCATAATTACAAAAGATAGCGTAGAGGTTCGCGCTTTCTTATAAGTATAGGTTATGAATATGAATATTTAGAAGACACTTTTCGTATTTCTCACAAATTAGCCAATTTTTATGTGGGAAAGTTGGCGAGTCTAAGCTGCAGCTGCACCCGGCGACACTAGCGCCCTCTATAGTAGCATCCTCCAACCTCCATCCTCCAACTCCTCCTAGGTTTTCATAGAGAGTTTTCAGGGGACACCATTTGGGACACCTGAGTCAGGCGGTGTATAGTGGTGTACAGTTGGCCAGCCCTGATCGCTTGGTCGTGCCCGTGAATAGTCATCAGCAGTGTAAGACAACAGGAAAAATAAAAATGGTACATTGTGACTGGCTGCATTTTTTCTCTCTAGTTTTAAAGAATGTAATCCGAAAGTCAGTGTTCTTGTAGGTCTCTTGTTTGTGAATGTAGGTAAATATTTAATATCTCTGCAACTGTTGCATATGTTTGCTACTTAAGGAAAGTAAAAGCAGATTCTGTATTTTGAGATACTCGAAGAAAAATTATCTCCAGTGCACCATCCTGTGCTTATTTAAAATTTTCCCCCAAAACACGTGTTTTTCCTTTAAAACAGATTCATTTTTTTTTTTTTAGAACAATAGTTGTTTTTAGAAATGTCAATACAATACAACAGGAAAAATAAAAAGTACAAGTGACAAAAATGAAAAGTAAAAGTGACTGGCTGCATATTTGTTATTGCTTGTTAAGTTGTGTTTGAATGTAATCCAAATGCCTGTATTATGACTTATTGTCCTTGTGTAAAATTGAAATTGCCTTACTCCTTATTTAAAATTTTCCCTAAGTAACAAACAAGTGTCAATCCTTTAAATCAGACTAAGTCACTTCACCACTTTCTTTAGAAGATTGGCCGTTTTTATCAAAAGCAATTATTCATTAAGTCTGTTCCTTCATTTGATATTTCACGAGACCGAACTTTGGAAGGGTTTGCACTGCTTTCTTTCTTTCTCTTCCTTGGTAATAGATTTTTTAAAATTAATGACATTGATTGACTGTTCAAATTTCTAGTCACAATAACAAGGTGCAGACCAACGGGCTGTGAACAACATTGAACAGTGTGCTCCACTGTATGACTTTTTGTTTATAATTTCATATTATCTCCTGTGTATTTTAATGATCATTTATATATATTATCACTAGTTATACACATAAGTACTAGTTGTGAATATAAAATGTATCTACAATTCATTTGCAAGTATTTCTCAAAGGAAGAAAAGAAAAAGAATTTATTCTGTTTTTATGGGAAAAATAAATAAATGTAAACTAATAAAGAAATATTCAGTTTGTGATGCTGCCTACCTCACCAGTTAATGACTGACTTCATCCCTTTTCTTGGTAGATGGCATCATGTAATGCAAGAACATTGCATAAAATTTGCATAGTTCCTCTCTGCACAATGTTTCTTTTCTTACCCAATGACTGGAGCGTGAATTGAGTTAATAAAACATTATCTCAATCTTTATTTAGAAAAGAGGATGGCAAAGAAGGTTGGTAAATAAATAATGGCCAAAAGTGATATGATGTCTTTTTCTTCTTCAGAAAAGAAAATTAAATGTTTCACGGAAAATAACAATTTATGTAACTCATCATACCTACATATAACTTGTGCAGATAAAATATTTTAAAAATGCATTAAGATGTGCAATTACAATGATTATTTTCAAGGATTGTAAAAATATATATTTTAATGTTAAGTTTTTGTTTTTATTTATTTAGCAGGTGCTTTTACATTTCAGGCAAATGTACGCTGTTTAGAAATTAGAAAAATCCTGAGGTTCTCCTATAACTGGCAAAGCTTAGAGATTGCAAGAAATGTATGTTCTGAAAAGAATAATTTAGATAGTAATGATGTAGAAGTGCCAGAACCACCAACAACATGTTGTAATTCAGGTTGTGATTCATGTGTTTGGATTGAATATGCTGAAGAACTTTTAAAAAAATGTAAAAATGGTGGAGACATTGCTAAAAATGTTATAATACAGAAAGTTACAGACCCAAGCATGAAAGCATTTTTGCTGGCAGAACTTAAAGAATTAGAAAAGGAACATAGTATAAATTGACAAGTTTTACAAATATTATTTTATACTAGTCATTATGATTTTAAACTGTAATTGTGATGTTAATTTGTGGATTGTTCTCATCAAAAGATACATAGAATAATAAATATTACATCACCCACCAAGTAGTTATGATGTTCTAATGGTTGCATCCTAATACACTGGTCGACAAGGTTTTCTTTACAAGAAATCTTATACGTGAATCGAGTGCACTTTTTCATGCTGAATTCAGATATGTATTCAGAATTTTTCCATCAAGTGCAGTTTTTTCATCTCAGCTACTTTCTAAAATCTGATTTTAACCAGTCTTTTTGACCAGTCATGGGAATTGCGATTTATTTCAAACTGTACTTAAGGAAATTGTATGTAATATCCTGCTGAAACATCAGCAGACAATAGTGCAGGTTCATTTGTGTTTTGACATGCTCAGTCCAGTTATCTGGCATTGTAGTGTGTCAGAATTGAGGTAACTATGAACTTGTTAGCATGAATATTGCTAGAGTTTTTATCCTTCCTTTGTATTTAGAATTGTAAGTTCTGTTTTAATATTCAGTATTTTTATCATGCGAAGAACATGTGTAAATAGTGCTGGTAATTTCTGCTGCATTTGTGGGAAGTTGACTTGAAAGACTCAGAGGCCAAATTTAATTTAACAAAAATTAAAAAATTAATTTAATAATTAACAAAATATGAAATTGAAACAAAAGATTTAGGATACAGTAATCACGATGCACAAATTCTTACCATTATAAGCATTGCGAACACTGACACATTAGATAATACATGTATGAATAGATTGTTTACTAAAAGTAAAATAAAATTATTCAGCAATTACTTGCTCCAAGAGTCATGGGATGTGGTTTACAATACTGCTGATTGAAATGATAAATGTTTTTTTTTTTTTTTTTTTGAATGCTTCATTTCATTTTAACTCTTGCTTTCTTCTTCAGAAAAGAAAATGAAATATTTAATGAAAAATAAATTCTTGGATAATGCAAGGGATTAGGGCATCATGAAAATAAATGAATTCTTTCTTTCATTTCTAAGCATCATAACGTATCTCAATATTTCTTCCTCTACTTTAAAAATTACAAATCATTGTTAAGAAAAGCCATATGGCAGGCTAAAGTCATGAAACATGACCAGGACATTTTGGACTCAAATAAAACAAAAGCAATATGGATTATAGTAAACATTTCGACCAAATAAACTAAAAACATTGTAGAGAATGTAGTTTTAAAAAATAACGAAAGAAATGTGAACGATCTGGCAACAGTGGCTAATCTCTTTAACCAATACTTATCGATAATTGCTGCCGATCTCACTGAGGGTCTTCACCCACAAAAGTCAGCATCAGACGTTTCCCAAAAAAATTTAGAGACGATGTTCGTTTCCGAAATGTTTTCCAATGAAGTTCTCAAAATTATCGGTAGACTAAAAAATAAATATTCGGCCGGTTTAGATGAATTTCCGGATTGTTTGTTAAAGACTTGTGCGCTTGCCATTGTACATCTGTTAATTCACATTTAATGTATCCTTATGCACGGGAATTGTCCAGATATTTTTAAAATAGCTCAGATTAAGCCGCTTTTCAAGAAAGGCAACGAAAATGAAATTCAAAATTATCGGCCAAATTCTCTCTCTCTCTTTTTTTCCCCCTCCTAAAATATTAGTCTTTTTTACGTACGAATGGAAACCTTTCTTCGTAAACCACCCGTTTTCAGATTGCCAACATGGGGTTCAGAAACAAAAATCTACGGAAACAGCCATATTTTCTTTTCTTAAAGATGTCATCTTATCCATGAATCAAAACGAAGCACGTATTGGAATATTTTTAGATCTTTCAAAAGCTTTTGACGCATTGATCATGACATTTTACTTTCAAAATTACCTTTGTATGGAATTCGTGGTAATGATCTACCGTCCTTTAACAACGATCGCAGAGAGTAGAAATACCTTACTGGAATAATGGTACATATCTTTCTGATTCGTTGCCAATTGTATATGGAGTCCCGCAGGGATCGATTTTAGACCCTATTCACTTCCTACTATACGTAAACGATATACCTTCGACGATTAGAAACGGAAGAACATTTCTCTTTGCGTATGATACGAATATTCTTTGCAGTAAAGAAACCGTAAATAGTACAATGTCAGATATTTCAAATAGGTTCCGTAATAACAAATTAATAGTAAATGAAAAGAAAACTGTTTCAATGCAGTTTTCCATTTCAAATAAACAACTTTGTACTTCATTAAAAATGAACGGTGTGCCATTGACTGATGTTAAGGTAACAAAATTCTTAGGTCTTTCAATTCAGCCAAACTTTAAATGGAACGTCCATTTAAATGAATTGAACACTAAATTAAGTTCTTTATGCTACGCTTTCAGAATTCTTTCAAATTCAGTCAGCCTCCATACTGCTCGTTGTGTATATTTCGCGGATGTTCATTCCCGCCTGAGATATGGCATAATATTCTGGGAAAATACATCTTATAGCTCCCAGACTTTTAGATTACAAAAAAGAATTGTACGAATGATAAGCAAATCCCACCCACGTGATTCTTGTAAGCCTCTCTTTATTAATCTAGTTATCTTACCATTACCTTGTCTCTTGATATATGAATCAGTGTTTTTCGTTAAAAATGACTTACTTAAGGGCGGGAATATATTTTCAGCAAACGGTGATATCTATGACTACAACACTCGTTTGTCCATCGTGTATGGTTTGCCCATTCTTGAGAAAATATTTACCAGTTCCAATATAAAATTATTTGGAAAAAATGTTTTATTGCATTTTTTTAGATTTGTCAAAAAAACCAAAAAACATATTGAAAAAAAAACAACAATAATTAGAATGTGTTTGTCCATTATTAGAGGAGGTTTGTACACCTTTTACATAAGGTTGCCAGCGACAGTTATTAAATTATTGACTTTATCCCGCCATTTTTTATATTTTGATAAAATACCGAAAGCACATTAGAGAAACACCGCAGTGCCTAATTATTTGGAATTAGAATAGTTTCCTTCACTATGTGGACAGAATATTTGTGTCAGCCCCCTCTTTCTGGAAAAATTGAGTGTCTTCCGACAAAATTTTCCCCGTGTTTCTAATTTCATAGTACCATATCCTATTTTAGATCTCACTCCATGACATCTCGTAGAAACTTGAAAAATCTTCAAAAATAATTTATTGCATTTCCTTTAGAACAAAAATGAACTACAGGTGCTACAGAATGGCACAATTTTTTGTACTAGTTATTTTTTAAATTTATTATTTATTTATTTTTTTTACGTCAAAAACAGTTAAAAACTGTGTGACGTGCTACGGGGAGAAATGTAGATTCGACTAGATTAGATTTATTAATAATTCTGCAATTAAGTTTGAGAACTTGGTGCCAGAATACACCAACTTAACATTACAGAACTTAAAAAATTTACAAAATCTACAAACTTTCAAATTAACGTGAACATTTCACCGAGCAATCTTTCATAGCACTCCACTTCACAACACTTCACTTCACCGCACTGCGAAACACCGAGCTGTAATGTCTTTTTTACACACTCGTTTCTCTCAGTTTCACAACGCCACTGCACTGCACATAATAACAACAATAACAATAATAATAATAATAATAATAATAATAATAATAGTAATAATAATAATAATACTTAATTACATAGAAGACATAGTTACTTATACTGAATAATATTAAATATATTTATAACACACATATGAACATTCAGGAAACTAATTAATTTTTGAATTTGCTCAGGCTTTGAGAAAAGGGATCGAAGATTGTCACAGGCAAACCGTTCCATTTTCTAATAGTTTGATTCGCGATTGAATATTTCCCAACGTCCGTTTTCTGAATTCGTGTCTGAATTTTGTGCATGTGATCCACTGTGCCGAAATATGTAGGTTTCCCTAATCGACTTTGAATTTCTTTCCACGCTCGAAGGCCTGTGTACGCTTTATACATTGCATAGAGACGTGACTTTAATCTCCTCCTTTCGAGTGACTCCCATACCCCTTTATTCTTGGTACGTAGTACTTAGTACTTCGTACGTACTTGGTGTGTAGTCCGTGCTTGATTCCTTAATTCTGGAATACCTACCCTAAACCATAAATACAAGTTGAATTTTGAGTAGAGCAAGAAATAAGAGCTTTTGGCAAGGAGTGTTAACAAAATATTCGCTTCAACGTAATAAAACCTATTTTCAAGGGCAAATCAGCTACAGCATTGGTTCCCCTCCCCTCATCATTCCTTCGTGAAGGAATATACTTCTGATACAACAACATGGGAAACGATAATTTGAATAACAATATTTTCCACCTAACTCTAGAAGACGTGATGACAAATAATGAAGTTATATTTATGTCCAGAAGCAAAACAAGGGGCTATATCAGCATTTGCTAAAGGGATCAGGGAAACTGGACGAAAACAACTGAGGTTGGGGGTCATTGACCTAGAAGCTAAGGCACACTATTTATTAAAGGTTGTTCATAATTATACAGTACAAATAATAAATAATACATTATATAGCATTGCTAAAATTAATATTTATACCCTTTCTGACGCTCGGTGTAATCTCTAATTGTATAAAAACAGTTATGCAGCAGAAAAGATTTTACTTGGGACTTAAAACTTTTGTTTCAATTTTAATCGTTTAATGTCGTCTGGCAAAGTGCTATAAAATAATGTATATGTAGGTACATGTAGCTAGTTTACTGATCTGTAGACTGAATTGGCTTCTCGCTTTTGAGCCACTCTCTTCACAGCTGAAATGAATTGGGACCTGAAAGATACTTTCTCACATATATTCATTTCTTCGGACTCCTGATGATAGAATTTAAGAATAATGAGGAATTGTATAAACCTGTCCTATACAGAAATTTTAATTAAAAAATTTGGATCCGTATATGAAAAATGTCATTTTAACAAATTTGATATCATTTTTCCTCAAAACTTTGAGTTTCTAAGATACTTCGTCAGAAATAATTTGAAGCACGTCATTCAGTGAACTTAGCACTGTCTGAGAATTTGTAGAAACAATGTAGAGCCATTTTTGAGAAAATCGTGTTCTTATATTTGCACATCAAATTACACAAAAAAGTAATATTTTCAGAAAATTGTACTTGACATTATTTACTACTACACTATATTATTTGTTATTAAAAATTACATGTAAAGAAAAAACATCTTAAATGATACAGTTGTAAGAAGTGTAAAAATATTCAAACGTTAGTCATTTTTATTTCGCCAATGATAATCGGACGACCTTCATCTTTAAAAGTGTATTTCACTCTCTGGGCCGGGTGCATAAACGTTCGTTATGGAATCCATAAACTTATTGGTTCTCTAAAATAGTCCATAGCGGTAAAACCACTGATCTCTATATATACTTCTGGATAGGCCTGAGCCTATGCAAAAGTGAAGCCTATTTCAGCGCCGCGGCGGCCTTGATACTGAAGTCTAAACCTAATTTCCAATATGGCGTCAACTGAATTTTAACATTCATGTCAACGTATCGATAAATATGACACAAATGTTTGCGCTTTTTAATGAATATTTTTAAATGAATATATGAATATAAATAAATAAATGTTTTGAAAAGGGAATGTTGATTTTGTATATCAATATTTAAATTGCATACAATTTTTTTGACTAATAATATTATAATTTTTTCTGAAAGCATGCAGGGGTACATTTTGCTTGCACAACAATTTTATTTTTTCAGAAATAATATTTATTTAATTTGTGTATTATTTTCTCCCCTTCAATATTATATATACATATTAAACGTAATATTTAGAAATCTGAATTAAGAATAAAATTTAAGAATAAAATAAAAGAATAAAATTTGGGTGAAAATAAAAATAAAAATAGTATATTTAAACATTATTAAAATATTGAGCATTATAGCAACTTGATAGAAATTGCTTTGACAGAAGCTTAACAAATTTCATTTATTGTTTATTGTTCACTGACTGATAAAAACACACTCTAATATAAATTTGAGCATTCAAAACAAACACAAATAAAATGAAATTTATTATTAAAATAAATCAAAATTATTTATATAAATATAAAAATTACAGGTCATAAAAATAAAGGTTATATTTGTAACACCAACGATTTTAAAATTATTGAAATAATACAAAGTTTACAAATCGTTTTGATAAAACTATATACATAACCTAAAATTATATTCTTAGGTAATGTTGTCTACATTACAATGTATTATTGCACATCTAAACAATTGGAAAATTAATTAGAACAATAGTATAATAAATATTATTCAACTAAGAAAAATATAATAGAAAGTAATTGAAAGTATTAACTTACTTGTGAAATGTTAAGTTGCTGTTTTTATTATAGGTATTACTGCAGTAGACGCACTTCGCAACCATTTTAAAAAACTATTTACATATATTTTTCCCTTTTTTATAATATTTACATATATCACAGACTACATTTGTAATGACAAACTGCTCAGATCACAGTTGACGCCATATTGGATATTAGGTTTAGACCTCAGCATCATGGCCGCCGCGGCGCTGAAATAGGCTTAATTTTCGATAGGTTAAAGCCTATTATGCAAATTTAATAATTTCATTTGTAATTAATAATTATGTTTTATTAAAATTGTAGGAGGAGTGATATATTCAGCCTTTGGTAGTTTTAGTATTTTAATAGAACCCCTTTTCTCTTCAGCACTATATTTTATCTAATTGTTTGCATTTTCCTGAAGAGTAGTGATGCATTTTGAATGGTTCCCATGTCTTATTTTCAAAAAATTTAAACCTCTTTTCATTTTGAGCGCAACATCAAGACAAACGATTACAAAAGACTATGTCACTTGCAAATCCCTTTTGAAGATTTTATCTCCAACAATGTAATTTTATTATGGAAGGTCTCAATAATACAGCTCTCAGAATTATATGTTGCAGTAATTTCATTTTATCTGCTTTAGTTTGATTTATACTTTACACAATAATCTGCATCTAAATCAATATCATTACATGATATAAAATTATACTGAAAACCAGCAAATAGTTTCTTCAAATTATACAATCGCGCCGCTGGAAATAATATGGCACATTGCAATTGCAAACATAGTTGTAAAATTTCTATCAAAACTATTAAAACATTAAAAATTGATCATGCCGATTAATTAACTAAGCAAAAGTAAAATAGTGGAATAACAGAAAAAAACAAAAAAAAATATATTGTGATGAGAAGGATAATTAGGAGCAGTTGGAGTCAATGATTACGATTTCTGTCATGTTAAATATAGCTTTATATAATGTTAGAGAGAACCAAACTGTTGATCTTGTTAAGCAATCAAATAATCTGAGGTTTGTCCTACCATTGGCTCAAGTAATTCAAGAAATAAAAATTAGAGAGAAACAAACATTGAAAAATATTTGATAACTTTTTATTACGTCACTGTTCTCGTAATAGGGGGAATTATTTCGTTTTCTCTCAAATTCCGCTTTGGAAATAAATCTTCCGCCAATTCGCTCAGAATGTGATATTACTCGCGCAACTTTTCTTGAACGATGACCTTGACCCCCCTCCCTTGTGCAATAAACAGTTGAAGGCAAAAGCTCGTAGCGGGCACTGATGACAACCTTCCAAGTATAAAAACTTTGTTGGCGCGCAACAGAAGCTAGTCAAAGCCAGTTGCTTTCATAGTGAAGAACCCCTGTTCAGGTTTATTGTCAATATCGAAAGAAATGGCTGACTTAGGACCAGGTCCTTCAAGGGAGTCTCCTAAAATTTCCGAAAAAGTTAAGAGGACATGTCATTGCGGCGAATGCAAAATTATTGAAAAAATGGTGAATGCTTGTAAAGTGGAAAAGGGAACAATGTTTTGTTGCATCCTCTGAGTCATGCTATAGATCGGGCTTCTGCTCACTAAATCACTATTTGCTTAAGCTCACTAAATCAGCTTTTGCACAAGTATCACCATCAGACTGGGAAGGTTATTGTAGACATGTACAAAACCTTGAAGTAGAATATTGGACCAAGGATGGCATTCTAGGAATGTCCATTGATGAAATTATTATTAACACCTCTTCACGGTCCAGTGATGAGAGTGATGATTCACTTTCATAAAAAACCTTTCTAAGTTCTGATTAATCTGACCATTACCCGATTACGATACCAAACTCGGACTTGACATTAAAAACATCGATTATGTTTAACTTGCTCTCAGAAGGTAGGGTGGTTGGGAGGACAAGTGGGGAACTCGATGTGTAGACACCTCCACGTGGTGAGTTCTGGGTAATTTCGACAAAAATGCTTGTCAAAAATGCTTGGCCACGCGATCTGTTGGTACTAGTTAAGAAACTAGTCAACGGTAGCTCTTTGTGTGGTATTAAAATAATTTTATTTTACATCTATTAAACTAAATTAATTCGAATAATTAAATGAAACTCAGCATAAAAGTCCCTATTTGGTTTATGTAGGTCCCACAATACCCACTTATCTCGCAAATAATTATTTTTGAACGTAATATGGACCCTCTGTCTACTAGGGAATATCTCGCTCTATCCACTTTAATGTGAAAAATTTTTTCACTTCCCAATTTTTTGAAACATACTGCACAGAGATAGGTAATTTTAGCATTGTTTAGTATTACCAACTACATGATTTACAATGCCTCATATTATTGTAAGTAACCAAGATAGCCGAAATTGCGGTCATTTCTCCATTGGTCTGAAGGTCTCGCTATAATGGTCGGCGACCAGCGCTCCAGCAACCACAATGTGAAACTTCGTTCGTTCGCTAGCTCCATAGACATAGTACTATGGTTAAGGCTAAATGCACCGAAAAATACTTGTAGGAGAATTCAATAGATCGCAGCATTATCACAGGGGAATTTTCTTTACTGATAACGCCTGAAGCAATGGTCCGATTTTCGATCTGTAAACGGCATTTGACGCCTTTTTAAAATAGAATTTACGCTACGAAGCCCTTCTTCCAAAAATATAGCAAAAATTAGAATTTGAAATTAGTTCTCGAACTTCCGAGAAAAGATTAAAAAATGTGGGCTTATAGCGCGATGGCGACATGCTTCCTGAATCCAACGCCGTGACAATCATGCAAATCGGGCGAATAGGAGCAACGTAAAGTGAAATTTAGAAAAACACCTCGCCCCTCCTTCCCCTTCTGCGCCGTTGCGTCCTCCACCCGATTGTTGTGGGCCGTCTGTCGGCGCGGCATCACGGCCAGGCCAGGCGGCGCCGTGCGGCCAGCCCCGGCGGAGCAGGCGGGACTTGCGGGATACGCAAGCCTGACAGTCGGTTTATGCTTTCGTCACTTTGCATCTCAATCTATTTTTCCACAGATACCAAAATAGAGATGCTATACTGAGGTAAACGGTCTGTAATAGTAGTACATAACTATCTTTTCAACATATTTCCGTCTTCCTTCGAATACCATTTTAAATTTTTTTGAGGCATTACTCAAAATATTGATTCCGATTTTTAACTATTTTTTTAAAAAAGGAACTAATTGTGTAAATATCAGTATTATTCCATCTCCTCACATCTTATTTTAGATATATTTTACTTCTAAGGTCTTCTGTTATCACGCCACCTTGCTCTAAGATCTTCCGTTGTCAAATACCGGAAAAAATGAGCGGAGTATACGCACGAGCTCTTTTATCCTACAACTCGATTTTTGATCTCAAAACGACGTTTATCTGCTTTAAAGAGTTCATCTTGTGAATCTCTTTTCCCAAGTAAAATACTCGAAGCTAATTTTAGAAATGTATTCGTACTTTTGGACAAATTAAAAAAATGTGCGTGATCTTGGCTGTCCGGGTAACGTCGCGTCGAAGGCTGTGTTGTGAAGGTAGTGTTGAAGGCTGTGTAGAGTAGTGAAGAGGTGATAATTCGTAATGAATTTGCTGTCGCACTTGCGGAATTTGAAGGAACTGGCCCACTGAACCGCTATCTCATTCCCAGACAAAATTGCTCGAAGAAATTAGCAAGAACAATCAGCGTCTTGAATGACAAAGTACTGCCACAACATCTACAACAAAGACCATCTTTCGAAGAAGTACACACGGCAATTTATTGTGCGGCGATTGTGGCTTCAAGATGTAACGGTTCCAATATTTTCAGCCGCGTAGCAACTGCCCACAATGATCGAAGTGAAAAAAAGAATGCCTCCTTGGGAAAGACGGCTGGTGAATCGTATAGAAAGCACTAGGAGAGATATTGGGAGACTCACACAATTTAAAAAAGGAAATACCTCAGAAATACTGAGAAGATAGGTGAATAACATCCTTATCAATACAAAAATACATACGAAGCACGAGCCCTTGAATTCAACAATAACATAACATATTGACACCCTACGACAAAAGTTTTCGGCGTTAACAAAACGCCTTCGACGCTACAGGAATTGCACAACGAGAAAGCAACAAGAATACTCTTTTTAACAGAAACCAGAAAGCATTCTACAGGAATATGTCAAAGGGCAAATGGCTTGTAAGTGATATGAAAGAGTCAAAGCTTCCCTCAAAGGCATAAATAGAGGACTTTTGGGAGCCTATCTGGTCATCTGTTGTGTCCCACAACCCAGATATGACGTGGATTAAAATGGAATATGACAGACACAGAGATATCCCTCTAATGGGTGAACCAATCATCACCTTGGAAATTGTCCAAGCAGCTTTGAACAAAGCACATAACTGGATGGCACCAGGCAGTGATGGCCTGCACAATTATTGGCTCAAAAAATTTACCATCACTCACCATCATACAGCTAACATAATTCAATATTTTCTTCACAACCCAGAAAATGTACCTTACTTCCTCACTGAAGGTAGAACATTTTTGTTACCAAAGGAGGGTGACACTAAAGACCCCTCGAAGTACAGGCCTATAACCTGCCTTCAAACTTTCTACAAACTCATAATATCTTGTGTTTCACAAATGATGATGACACACATTGAGGAACAGAACATCTTAGCAAATGAACAGAAAGAATGTAGACCTAGATCTCACGGATGCAAGGAGCAACTCATTATAGACTATAATTATGGGGCAAGTGCTTGAAAAGCAAAGAAACTTGTACGCATGCTACATAGATTACGCGAAATCATTCGACACCGTGCCCCATTCTTGGCTCCTTCGATGTTTGGATGTATACAAGATTCACCCGTTTATCCAAAACTTACTGAAAACCGCGATGAGTCGATGGAATACAAAACTGTATCTCTCTAATGGAATACAATCCATCCACACAGATACTATACACATCCATCGAGGGATTTCCCAGGGTGACTCTTTAAGCCCTTTATTGTTCTGCTTAGCCTTGAATCCTGTCTACTCTACTAAATTCATCTAATTATGGAATCGCTCTTAAAAAGGGGAACTCAACTCTTCTTCGTGTCTCACATCTTCTTTACATGGATGACCTGAAGCTCTATGCAGACCCTGAGAGTCATATGCGGCAACTACTAAACGTGACGGAGAAGTTCACTGACGACATTAAGATGAAATTCGCTTTGGATAAGTGCAGGAGAGTGAATATCATTCGGGGTCACATGCAAGTTATAAATTTGGAAAGTGATAATGAACCAAAAATTACCTTCATGGAACCCCATGAAACTTACAAATACTTGGGTTTCCAACAGTCACTCCGAATCAAACACACTGTTACTAAGAACATACTAACAACTGAAGTGTATAAACGATTGCATGGACTCTTAAAAACTCAACTCTCTGCTAGAAACCTTGTGCAGGCCATTAATTCATTTGTTATTCCAGTGCTGACATACTCCTTTGACGTTAAATGGAGCAATACCGACCTAAAATGGAGCAATACCGACCTCGACAACCTCCAGAGGACAATTCGAACCTCTATGACTCAACACCGAAAACATCATCCCCAATCTAGTACTGAGCGTTTTACCCTTCCAAGGTCGCAAGGCGGGCGAGGTGTTGTAGAACTCATAAATCTACACAGCTCTCAAATTGCATCATTCAAAAGATACGTCTTGCAACATTGTGGGAGAGTTCAGCAAGCAGTGAGCGCAGTTGATAATATAGTCCTCTGAACTTGAAAAAGCTTGATCCGCCTGTTCAACCAATCATTGAAACGGAAGAAAGATAACCTTATGGAAAGCGAAGGCACTGCATATAAGGTACCCTCACGAGCTGAGTTATACAGAAGTCGACATCTCTGCGTCGCACGCATGGCTCCAGCACGGGGATCTCTTTCCGGAGAGAGAGAAGCCTTCATGATAGCTATCCAGGACCAAGTGGTGCCAACATTGAACTACAGAAAACACATTCTGAGAGATTCTACCATTCATTCCGACTCATGTAGAAGATGTGAGGCTGCATGCGAAACTATCCAACACGTGGAAAGTGGATGTAGCAGCCACCCACACTTGGAATACAAAAAGAGGCATGATAAGGTGGCGAAGCAGGTCCACCAATTATTGGCATTGAGAACGGGCTTACTCGCCACTTCCGTGCCGTGTTAAAAATGTGTCTCAGAGTGTGCTTGAAAGTAGTGAGCACACACTCTACTGGGATCGCTCCATTATCACTGACAGACATGTCGGCGGCAATAACCCCGATATAACCTTCATTGATAGAAACCATAAGCAGGTTATCCTTATCGATATATCAGTACTCAATACCCACAACATATCGGGAAAATATCAAGAGAAGATCCAGAAATATACCGATCTCGCCCATGAAGTCGCAACTCAGTGGAACTTCAGTAAAGTGACAACTGTGCCTGTAATAATATCAGCTACAGGAGTGATCCCGAAAATGACACTTCGGGCACTGGAGTGTCTTCACTTGGATGCCAGGAATGTATATAATATGCAAAAGTCAGTAATTTGGAATACATGCCGTGTTGTCAGAAGCCATCTGAACCTTCAGTAAAGCAACCACACACCTGGTCATCATTCCTGTGTGTAGTTGACATACCGACCAGTATATACTGTGAATAATGTAAGATAACAATAATAATAATAATAATAATAATAATAATAATAGGCACGCGTTTGGAGTAAAAACCAAAGTAAGTAAACTATAGTATTGCTTATATCGTATTGTATAATCCATCGAATCTTCACTTCGATGTCTGATTTTCCAAGATTTTGTGAAACTTCTTCTTTATATTTCACGGAGAACATCTTGAATATTCTCTGCGAGTCTGACTCAGTCTGTACGTTGTGAAAACTATTGAGCAGGTTGTTGCTCCGAATGCATCGGGCGGTCGTTCTTTCATCGCCACCTGCCGCAAAGGACTAGGGCAGGGACTAGGGCACGAACGAGCATGGACTCGGGTAAAGTGGCCGTGTGGGAGAGGGCATGGGATTTCCAAGTCCGATATGGCTCTGTGACAGTGGTTCGCAAATAGACAACGTGGAGAATGCTCACACCAAGTTCACTGATTGGCTCGCTTACTCGGTGCCCTTCTCCGCTTTACACTTCCTGCTCCATGTCCATGTGTCTACTGCGTCTGTTCATTCACGAGTCACCTCATTCTCATAGTTGGGAGCTGACTTGATTGCGAGGCTGAGGAATGCGCTCGTTGTTCTTGGAAGCTGCCCTCCCTCGCCTAATCTGCAACTAATAGCTGTCCTAAATATATTACACCAAGTATCCATAGACAAAAATCAAAACATCATACGAGAATGAGGAAAACAAATAAGCAGTATACTCCTCTATAAATCGAAGTTTTTAGTACCTGTGATAGTACTATCTAAAAGCCTCTTTCACACTTTGCGGTCTCAACAAATTACTTTTGACATTGAAAACCTGAAAAGTGTTCACGCTAGTGTAACCTCATCTTTCGCAAGGCAGCAATTTGACAATAACCTCTCTCGAATAATGAGGGAAATTCAATTACATTTCACAAATAAATATATTTCCAAAACTTTAATAAACCACATATTTAAATATTACTGTCATCTGTCGTACATATGAGGGTGAACTAAAGAATTCGCCGAAGACCTACAGTGTAAGTATTCGGTATATTGACGTGTTTTGCAATTTGCCGCCTACGCGAGCAGTCGAGGAAATAGTATATTTGCTTTGACAACATTGTATGAGGTTCAATATCACTTCATCTAATATAGAATGTTTCTTGTTCTGAAAAGACATGAACTCAATGAGTGAGTGACATGTTGTTTGCTTCTTGTTCGTAACACAAGTGTATAGCGTATTCATTTTAATTTGGTTTCTGACTTTTGGTGGAACGATATGGCTTCTGTTCGTAGTAAAGGCCAAACAATACACAGTTAAGCTAGGGAAATTATACGTCTCGTTATAAAGAAAAGTGAAAAGAATTCGGGCGTTCTTCAACACACGCTGCACAACAGCAATTGTCGGGTAGTAAACTATACTTATGTATCTTCTCGAACTGTGACATCAATTAAAAAAGATGGATTTGAAGCCGACGGGGTAGCCTTGAGTACTCCCGGTAAGAAAAGACCATTATTATTATTATTATTATTATTATTATTATTATTATTATTATTATTATTATTATTATTTTGTTAGTTTGAAGGCATGGAATCTAAGGCCTTTAGCCTTTTTACTGATTGACGTTAAAATTAATCATATATTAAATTTAAATTTTGTAGAAAAGATTGGCCTCTTTCAAGAACTATTGTTTTGTCAGTTGCTGTCTTGTCGGTGCCGAGATCTATCTTCATGTCGCCTCTCATGCCGCATCTGTGTCTAAGTCTTGAGAAATCTACGCAGCCTGTCAGAATGTGTTTCACTGTCAGAAGTCTTCCGCAGCTGCAGATGGGTTGTTCTTCATTTCTTAACATGTATGAAGAAGTCATTCTTGCATGGCCTATTCTTAGTCGGGTTATGCACACTTGTTCTCGTCGAGGGTAGCTGACATTTGGTGACCATTTACTGATATTCTGTTTAATGGGTTGTAGTTTCGTGTGAAGACTGTTCCACGTGGTCTGCCATTCTGTGAGGATGCACTTCGAGACAGTGTTTCTTGCATCTTGAGGTCGTATTTCAATATCCATTTCTGATTGGATGTTCCCGGCATTTCGTGCTGCAGAATCGGCTTCTTCATTGCCTAGGATACACACGTGTCCAAGGCACCAGATGAACGTAACTGATGCTCCTGGCTGCTCTAATTTATGGCATGCTATGAGAATCATTTGTAGCAGTGGGTCTACAGTTTGGCGTCTGTCTATTGCAGTGAAAAGAATTAGTAAGTCTGTGCAGATGACGAACCTTCCTGAATCGAGAGTTTCACAGTGTCGCAAAGACTGCAATACTGCATATAATTCGGCAGTGTACACACTTGCTTCAGATCGAAGCGCCCAAGCCATCGACAAGTTCGCAGTTACAAATGCGCTTCCGACCCGATGTTTTGTTTTTGAACCATCTGTGTAGATTATGATGTGATTTGCCATGTATTCTTCGAGAACTGATCGAAATCTGACTTTTAAATATATGGGAAGGCATTCTGTTTTCTTTACACTGGTAGTATCGAGTCTTACTTCTGGCATTTTCAACATCCAAACTGGAATTTCAATTGGTTCGTGTTTCAAAACTGGTGGTAGGACGATATTGTAGCATTTGGCTATCTCGATTGCGCGGATGTTGGCTGGACGAGTAGATGAAGGTCTTTGATCGTAAATATTTACTAGCTTAGGTCGTGTCATCAAGGAGTGGTTTAAATGTTTCGGTAGAGACAGCAATTTTGATCTATAGTTCAGTAGCATTGTTTGTCGTCTGTGATGTAGCGCCATGGTGTAGGTTTCACAGTAGAGGCTTGAGGAAGTACTCGTGCGGAACGCGCCAGATGCATATCGGGGGCCTGCATTGTGAACGGAATCTAGTTTCCTTAAACTTGATTTTCTGGCTGAGGAGTACACTGCACATCCATAATCTATTTTGGACATCACCATGGATTTGTACAGGCGGAGTAAGATGTCTCTATCGGCTCCCCAATTTATATAGGAAATGCATCTCATTACATTCAGAGCTGTTTTGCATCTACGCAAGGTATATTCTATATGCTGTTTCCATGTGCCTATCAAAAATCAAACCAAGGAATTTTGCCGTTTCATTGTATGTCAGTTGAACACCATTCAGCGCCAGCTCTGGATCTCTGTAACTTTTTCTTTTCCTACAGAAGTGAACGCATTTCGTTTTGGCTGCTGTAAATGAGAAACCAATGTTTTTTGCGTTCTGTACTAATTTGCTGATGGCATTTTGCATCTTGAATTTGATCATTCCCAGTGATTTGGCTGAGTAAAAATATAGCAATGTCATCTACATACATGCATTTTCAAATTGACCCTTCTATGCCGTCAAACATCTCGTTAATCGCTATAAAGAGCATGCCACTCAATGGAGAGCCTTGCGGTACACCATTCTCTAGTACGTAGCTTTTTGAGATGGACTGCCCAACTCGAACTTGGAAAGATCTGGCAATAAGGAAGCTGGATATGAATTTTGGTAGATTTCCTCTTATTTGCCAGTTATATAGCTATCTCAGAATATTATGTCGCCAGGTCTTATCGAAAGCTTTTTCCAGGTCAAAGAATACGGTAACCATATGTTTTCTTTTGATGAAGGTATTCTGAATTGCGTTTTCCAGATATATTAGCTGGTCGATTGTAGAGTGATGTTGTCTGTATCCGCACTGGTGTATGTTTAGGAGGTTGTTTCTTTCGAGACACCATGTTAGCCGGGTGTTGACCATTTTTTCCAAGATTTTTCCTAGACAGCATGTCAGCGATACCGGGCGATAATTTTCAGGTTTTAATAGATCCTTGCCTGCCTTTAAAAGTGGAATTATTATCGCTTCTTTCCAGACTTTGGGGTAATTACTTTGTGTCCAAATGTTATTGTATATGTTTAGCAAAGTATACAGTATTTTCTTCGGTAATCGACGTAGTATGCTGTAAGGGATATTGTCTGATCCTGCTGCGGTGTCTTTAGCTGCATTTATGGCGTCTTGCAATTCTCTCCATGTGAAAAGAGCGTTATATGGCTTATCTGTATTGGTTGTAAAGTCAAGTACTTGTTCTTCTTCTTCTTTCTTTTTCTCGAGAAAGTCTTTAGGATAGCTGTTTATGTCACTGGCTCTGGAGTATTGGGTCGCTAGTGCATTGGCTATTTAGTCAGGGTTGCATATTAGTTGTCCTTCGTGCTCTATGCATGTGATTGGACTGAACACATTTTCCCCAGCTATTGACCGGATTTTCTGCCATATTTCCGTGACTTTGGTCGTCCGAGTTATGGTTGTAACGTACTTTTTCCCAGCTTGATCGTTTTGCTGGTAGTATTTTTCTGCGAGCGAGCGCACGCAGACGCTTGAAAGCAATAAGATTGTCTTGGGTTGGTGCACGTCTAAATCTATTGAGGGCTTTTCTTTTCTCCCTTATTGCTTCTTTGGTCTCCGTATTCCACCATGGTACTGGAATCCTCGATGAACGGCCACTAGTCTGTGGAATGTATTTTACAGCAGGCGATATGACAGTGTTGGTGAAATCGGTAACGTCTTTCTCTGAGTTTCCACTGATATTTATTGATGGTATATTGTAACACTCCCGGTCGTCTCGTGAGAGAACGCCCGGTAAGCGGCCCTGAAATAGCTCAGTCGGTGATGGAAGGAATCGTTAACAGATACTGGTAACATGAAAGAAACACTTTGATCACTGGTAAAATCACTTTTATTCCTGGGCAAAATAATTCAAAATGCCCCAGGGAAGTTACACATGTAAATAGGATCAGAAATCTGAAAATTAGGTGGACAGATAAGAAGATGAAAAGTTAGTAGCCAGTGTAAAGCTTAGAAATTAGGAAGACTTATAGTTAGCATCACAATGGTAACAAATATTACAGATCAGTGTGTCTTAGCGCGACACCGCATTACAGGATTTTCGCAGGGATGAATACCCTGAATTATATTGCCTTGGTAAAGTTTCTTTTTGTGGGCCCGAAACGGGCGCGTTGCCGTCGAGGGGAGGCGGCGGCGACCTTCGCAGAGGGCGCGGCCGGGGCGATGTCCTTGTGCCCACCCAGGCACGCGCGTCAGCTGGTCTGGCGTCTGAGGGCGGCGGCGCGGCCGAGGGGAGGCGGCGGCACGGCCGAGGGTGCGGCGTTGTAACGGCGCCTGGCAGTCTGGTTGAGCTCGGGGTCGGCCAGCAGTCACTCTCGATTTCAAGAGCGTAGTAACCAGTCACGGATTCTTCTGATACTCGTGATTATTCACAATTGCAACTTTGGAAAGTCTAGAAATCCTGCAGCGACACATTCGCTTCACTTTGCAACTGATTCCCACTTCAGAGAATTTTCTCTGCCCACTTTACTCTGCTCTTTTACAATAGCCCACACCGAAGTTTTTTCTAAGTCCATCAGAGGCGAACTTGCCTCTGGTCGGTGAATAGCTCTCCCTCCCAGAGAAGTTTCTCTCCCGACTGCCCTGCTTTGAATGCCAATTTTATAAGTCAAATCTTATTAGGTTAACTTTTACCCCCCACTCGTTTTCTCGCATGTTCTGGCTCCTTAAGATAGTTGCGTCGCTATTGGCCGAAAGAAATGGCGCATTACGTTATTTCGACCAATGGTGACAGGGGTAGTGAATGGAGTTCCGACTCTTTGCATAACTGTGAGCGTCCAGAATTTTCTTTGCCCTTCTAGAACATGCTCGCACAAGACGAGCGTTGTCCGTGAAAGAATTTGTCGATTTCGGATTCACTGGATGTCGATTTCAAAAGCGATCTAGAAGGTTCGCACAGCTGGCCATGCGAACACGTGCTCCACAGTAAATCTGTCGACGACTGACCCTGTAACGACTTTCTTAATGTGCCGGAGGCGGAGACGGCTGTCAGATAAGCAGGGTTGCGCGCGTGAGGCCATGTCGCAATCTGTTCCTAGTAGAACTCATGGTGGCCGAGTCTGTTTGTTTAATTTAATTTTCCTGGCATGAGGAAATCGGTATCGCCACAATATGTCTGGTGAAGCTGGACCAGTCTGTGCGGTTGGTACACCAACGTTTTGGTAAATGTACTGGATTCTTTGGCATGTTTGATGATATCAACAGCGGAAAGTGGTCTCTCTGATGAAGATCTGGCAGTGGTTTCCACGTCAGCCGAGTTGCAAGATTTGGACTACATATTATGCTGTAAGGGATATTGTCGACTATATTTGGACTACTATCTATGGCTGAGAATGAGCCATTTCTAGCATTTAAATGAGTGCTTACTCCTGTGTTTAAAAGTACGTATTCATTGTTAAGTAGCAGGTCATCGATTCTGCGACCGGAGTCATTTGTCCTAGAACAGCCCCATGTGGTACTGTGAGCATTGAAGGCGCCTAGAATTAAAAATGGAGGCTGTAGTTGATCGATCAGGTCTTGTAGATCTTCATTTCGCCATGAGGCATCGGGTAAGTATATGCAACATGCCGTCATCTTCAATGGCTTGTATAGGGTTACAGCTACTGCTTGTAGAGGTGTGTTGAGATAGAGACGACTAGCAGGATGTGTATTGCTGATCAATATGGCAACACCACCTCTAGCTCGTCTATCAGGTTCTACGTCACTGCGAAAGGTTTTATGTTCTCTAAAATTGAAACGGTCTTCTGGTTTAAAATGGGTTACTTGAAAGCACACAGACATTGGTGTGTGATTGGCCAGTAGCAATTTCAGCTCACAGTAATGCGAGATACAGCCGTTGATATTCCATTGAATTATATTTTTCATGGTTGGAATGGGGTTCTTCTGCTATAGGATGCGTAGATCTTGCTTATTTTCTTGGTTTTCCTTTTGGCCATCCTTTCTTCTTTTTCTTCTTACGCGGGATTTTGCATAGATCGATGGACTGGTAATCATTATTTTCAGCACTTACCATCGAACTTGTCGCAGAGCCAGTGGTGTCTTGATCATTGGTCATTGTTCATTTCATTTTTTGTTTGAGGAAGTTGTCCTTGGTGTGCTTAGGAGAACGAGGCGATCGACTTCGATAGCCTGTTGTCGATACTTATTTGCGGGATATGGCTGCAGGCGCAGCTACTGGATTTCTTTCTGCCTCATTTGGTGGGGGTCTAGAAAATTGTTTTTCATTTACCATACCTACCTCCTGCTTATATATTGGGCAGTCTCTTGACCTCGATGAATGTTGTCCACTGCAATTAATGCATTTGATAGGATCTAGGCATAGATCTTCAATATGAAATGGCTTACCACAATGACATACTTTGATTCTCGCACATCTAGATGCTGGGTGTCCAAATCGTAAACATTGAAAACACTGCATTGGTTGAGGAATGAACATTCGTACGGTTAGACGATGAATGCCTGCTTTAATCTTCTCTGGTAACGTACAACGCTTGAACGTTAGGACATAGGACGCTGAAGGAATTATCTGCCCATCCCGCCTCATAGTTAGTCTACGACAGGCGAGTCATTGCCTGTTGAGAAGCTAGTTCTTCAACTATTTCCTCTGCACTGCAGTTTAGTAAGTCACTACAAACTACAACACCTTTACAGGTATTCAGCGGGCCGTGAGCACTTACTTCAACATCTATAGCGCCTATTTTCTTCAATTCTAGTAACTTTTTACCTTGATTGTCATTAAATGTTTCTACGAAGAGTCCAGATGAAGTTTTCTTTATGTCTTTTACGGCAGATCCAGCGCAGGTGCTAATACTCCTGTCTATTATAAATGGGCTCACTTTATCAAAATTTCCTTCAGTTCTTTTGACTGTAAGGTACTTTAGTACCGCTGCGGTGTTCTTGAACAGGTCATTTGGGTCAACAGGTTGATTTTCCAACTTTCATTCTTTTAGCATTGAACTTCGAGCTTTTTTTTCTGGACGAGGGTTTTTAAGGGATCCCTCAATCCCAGGTTCGCAGACGTCCATATGAGTCCTTCGAAGTTCGCTATCACTCGTAGCAGTATCTGCCAGCGATGCCGAGTGATCCGCACCCCTGGCATTGCAGTCGCTGGGTGACGACGCCCGGTGGCCTGCTTACGTACCACCGACCGCCGGTACTGGGGCTGCGATCCTCTGCACCGTAACTGTCGATCCTGACAGATCCTCCATCTTGGTTTTTTTCTTCAGGGTCGCCTTCCCCTAGCCTTTTTGAGCTACCGCCTGCTTAAGGAAACGGAAGGAACAAGGAAGGACAGAGAAGATTAGAGTTAAAATAGAAGGGTAGAATGGAAACGACTCCCTAGCCCTCGCAACCTAATAGCGTCTGGGCGGAAACACAAGAGTTGGCCGATACAAGATTGGCCTACAGGACAGAAAACAGATGTGTGCCACAAGTAAGTGGAAGCAATGACACACAGAGTTTGTGGGAATGACGGGATGTTTAGGGGAGTGACAGCGGACAACTGCTCCGATTAGTCGCCTTCTACGACAGGGGGAGGTGCCGTGGTGCTATTCTACTAAAATCCCCGACACCACACAAGGTTGTTATTATTATTATTATTATTATTATTATTATTATTATTATTATTATTATGTACAACGGAGTCCTTATATTTCTTCCTTTTCCAACATTTTATTTCTCTGCAAAGAAAGCAAATGACCAGACGAAAGCCAGAAAACTCTATAGGGTATTCCAGTCAAGACCAAGACAAGATAAAGAAAAGTTTATTCAAGAAAAAAGCGAAGAAGTGGAAGAATATATCAACAAATGGAGATATTAAGAAATTTTCCAGGTCATCCGAAATATGACCACGGAGTGTAAACCAGCAATGGCGAATGTTAAGAACGAGAACGACAAAATAAATACAACAAAAGAAGAGATCACGAAAAGATGGGAAGAATACACGAAGAAGTTAAATGAGAAGGACTTACAAATATAGTAATGGATAAATATAGATGATTACGAATAAGAACCTGAGATCGAAGAAATGCATTGGGCGACAACACCACTGAAAAATGGGAAGTCCCCAGCTGTAGATAATGTTCAAATCGAACTATTCAAAGATACAGGGGAAGATATCCTGGCGAAACTAACACAATTATGCAATGCGATCTGGAAAAGAAAACAGTGACCAACAGATTTGCAACGCACTATATTTATTCCATTACCAAAGAAAGGAGACAGCCGAGATTGTGCAAACATAATTGAGCAAACATAACAATTGCATGAATGATGTGATTCAGTCAATCGGCAAAAGTCATCCCTCGGAAAAAGAAAATAAATAAGATTTAAAAATGTTGATGTAAGCATATACTTTCTTAAGATTTTCAAAAACAATTCACATTGAAAGAAACCTCATTTTCTATCTCCTCTGGAAAGTTGTGTAGTTTACATTACGTCGCGTAAGCGTTAGCGTAAAGCATATCCTAAGGTCATACTCACAGAAAAAGATTTCCTTCATTTTTAAACTCGTTTGAATGTTCTATATTATTTATATCATTGTGGCCGATATGTCACAAAAGAGTCACGTCCAACTGGTTTTGCTTACTGCAATTTCTATAGATAACTTTTTCTAGAAAATCCACTTTTGATAAAACAAAGAAAAAGGAAGGGAAAACACGCTCCAAATGCAAGAAAACATCTAGAAGTTATCCATTTGCATCATTACCATTTATTCATTTACGTAGTCTGTATGAAATGACGCACCAGTAATTATTTATTCCCTTCAAAATTATACAAATATAACATATTTATTTTATATCAAAATAACTTACCACGTAAGCTGGGATAAGTCATGATTCATAATATGTTATTTCGATGCTTGTTACGGCGTTGGAGTCAGGATGCAGCTCGCCAGCCTGATATTTTACCACCTTTTTTAAATTTGAAGTTGTAGGCATCCGCAGCCAGAGTCATGTTAATGATCTTGGCTGCCCGGGTCCGGGTGACACCGCGTCGAAGATTGTTTTGCCAACGTTTCGACTATACTTATGGAACCCATATGGAAAGCTTTATGCAATCGGCCCTAAATGTAACATTTTCCTTTCAACATTTTGTGAGGCAATGCTTTACTCGTCCATACGAGTCTCAGAGGTAAAAGTGTATGAATGTTTCACATGTAAAGGAATTTGGCGCCTGATCCTCACCTTGGGTTTCGGCTAGGGGGAGGGGTTATGCATTCATTCACAAGTATGCTGCTTGCCTATGTTGGGAAGACCCCACTACTTCAGAGAGTTACGGTGCAGGACACACTTTTCTTGCAATTTATGGCATTTTTGTACCAAATTGTAGGCTGCGGGGCCAAGTTATGAAATTCATTCTCGTTTTCCGAAAGATTTTTTTCATCTGCTTTATTCATTTAATTTATTTTATTGCTTTTATATCATATTCTTCTTAAAATATATTATTACCGCTATTTTATTGTTTAAAAGCATACATGGCTAGTTAATTAATAGACAATTAAATTGTAGATACCATTTTTCAGAAACTGAAAATTAATTTTCGGCATCTGGTCTAAACACTATTATATTTCAACATCCTTAAAAATTGTATTTCAACTGTGAAGAAATTAATAAATTTCAATAAAACTACATAATTCAAAGCTAACAACAGTGTAAAGGGAATTCAAAGAATCAATTCATCGACATTTTTAACAATTGCTCAGCGAATTATCTTCTAAATATGGTGCTGTCATATACATTAACAATGTTAGCCAGGTAAGACGAGTGTTGTAAGAATAACGACAAACGATGCTCAATGGCGTTCCCGGCGTCCAGGGCCTGTGTATGGTGGGGCTCGAGGTTAGGCCATCAGGTTGTTTTTGGCTCGCTCGCAAGGTGGCGCCCTTTGTCTAACAATCGTATAACAACAAGGAATGTATAAAAATATTATTATGACTTACGGAAATAATTGATAATACGTTTAAGAATGATAAAAAAGAATTGCACCTGAATTAAGTAATAATTAATGTTAGATAAATGTTTTTAGCGGATATGATAATAACTAAATAAGAACTTCAGCTAAATAAGAATTTACAAGAGCAAGATAATTTTAATCAATGCTTTCAATTTAATAAAAACATTTAAAAGGAAGTTATTGTTGTATGGATGTCAACTGAATATTTTTCGCTGTTAAATGACCACCCAGAAGCCGCCTCTACATGGACGCATCGCAGGTATTTTCGCCTTCGGGAGAGGTTGCAGATGTATACTCAGAAAGCAAACCTCAGAATTTCAGAATATACTCAAGAAAATAAACTTATTTAAAATACGAAACTGCATTTAATAACGATTTCTCAGAATTAGCCGAACATGAAATTGTTGACTATTTTAATAGTTAAATGATTGTGGCGTGACACGACAGCGACAGCCGAGACGAGATAGGTCTCGCTGTAGAGCTAGCTCCGTTCAAATTTCCGCGTAAAACGTCCGTTAATACGCGTAGGCCGGCGCCAAGCCCGCACTATTCACCTTTTTACGACAACCTTACTATCCCGAATTGTCGGTACCTTTCGATTTCTTGATAGTACCCCGAAATCTTTTTCTAAAAGCGTGTGAGGAATCATCGCGCCGAAGCTGGGAGAAGAACTTCTTACGAGGACTACGGCTTCGGCTGTACTACTCCGCCAGGATGGAGAGTGAAGTAACTGACACAGGAACCTGCAAAACCAGCGACGCAGATGCTGAATCCAAAAGTGACCGCGGCCAAGCGCTCCCGCTCCCCATATACAAGTGGAACAACCCCACCCCTCCAAAAAGTTAAAATCCCTCCCTCACCACCCTCTCCCAATAAGATCCTGAGCGAAGGCTTCACCTTCCCGAAACACTCCGCTAGAGCAACAGAAAACCCATCTACGGTCCTTATTCCTACCAGCAACTCATTTTCATCTCTTCCAATTGAAGATCATCCCATCCAATCTACCTCTTACCCTGAACCTTCAGCCCCCCAACCTACCCCAACCCTTAATAATCCAACACCACCCCCGACATCCAGACCCAGAATAGGCACGATCTTTATCTCCACAGCAGACATCCTTGACAGCAAAGAATTAATTCTTGAACTCCAAAAATGCACCACCGAAAAAATCCAAGCCAGATACACCAAAGATAACCTGATCATCACCCCCAAATCCGTCCTTGCCCACCAAAAAATCACCTCACGACTCCATGAACTTAAAACCAACCTCATCCTACGACAACTCTTCTTTTCGGCCCCTCCAAATTACCACTACCATAGAGCTACCCCCGAAACCCGAGACAAATTAATCCTCAAAGGCCTCCCTCCCAAACAAAACACCACTGAAATGCTCCAGGAAATCCACAATCAAAATTTTACCTGCTTCCACCTTTCCGAAATGATCCGCTACCCTGACAAAACCACCACCAACCTAGGCATTTATGTAATAGAAGTCCCCAAACACCAAATTCCTCAAATAAAATCCAACCTCCGCTACCTCTGCCTGCAACGTGTCACCATCGAACTCTATAAACCCAATAACCGTATCCCAAGATGTACCAATTGCCAACTCTTCAACCACACCCGATCCTACTGTCATAGAACCCCAACCTGTTGCTACTGCGCCCAACCCCATCCCACTGACAACTGCCCCAACCTATCGCGACCAGATTTTAAACCCCTTTGCATCAACTGCACAAACGAACACCCTGCCAATGACCCTCAATGCCCCACCCTCATCCAACACCAACAACAGAGAGAAATTAATCTCCAAAAAATACAAACGATTCGACAATCCCTCCCCAGCAACAACACCGCCAACCTCCAACAATCCTCATTCCCTTCCCTTCCCAGCAGATCCTACGCACACACAGTAACAACCCCAACCCCTTCATCACAAAACCCTCCACCACCTACCTCTGAATCATCATCCACCTCCACCGCCACAGACTCAAAGAATTCCTCACGCTAATAAAAATCTTTAACCTTCCTAAGCTACTCCAAACTATTAAAGAAATAATCCTTATCTTCAATTCCTCTGATGACACCCTGTCCAAATTAATCTCCGCTGGAACCAAACTCTGCGAACTCTTTTAAATGGCCCCCTCTTCTTACCCTCTCATCTTAAGCACCTGGAACTCCAACGGGTACCTACCCAAAAAAAGCCCTCTAACAAAGAGTTTATATCAGATTATTCGATCGGCATTTTCCTTATCCAAGAAACCCACCTTAAACCACATATTCCCTTCTCTTTTCCGAACTTCACCATTTACCGCTCTGACAGACCAACACACGGAAGCGGAACAGCCATTCTAATACGAAACACCATTCCTTACACCCATATACCCTCTCCACCCACAACCACCATAGAATCAACAACCATACAAATATCCTCTTCCAACTCACCCATAAACATTTCCTCAGTATGTAAATCACCACACATAAATCTAGATCTTCAAGACCTTTTCCTCCTCTTTGCATCCCCCACTCCTACCTTTATTGCCGGCGACTTAAACCGTAAAGACAGACACTGGGGTTGCCGAACTACCAACACGAACGGACGAATTCTCCACGGACATTTAGACGATCACCCAGAAATTATCCTTTTGGCCCCTCCAGAACCGACCCACCTTATCCAAGAAACCCCCCATGACATACTGGACATTATACTCCACAGCCAAAATACCAACGTCACTGCCCCATACGTACGATACGAACTAACCTCTGATCACCTTCGTGTAATTTTCTCAACACGCACTTCAATATTTCCGTCCCAACACCTCTCGCCAATCATCCAAACCAACTGGTCCCATTTCAAACGACATATTTCAGGAAAGTTACACCCTCCTACTTTCCTTACAAGCCCAGACGCAATTGACTCAGCCATCTCACATTTCCACCATCAAGTTAAATAAGCCTTCAATAACTCATCAACTTTCACCCCCCGCTCCCACCCCACCCTACCTCCCGACATACTGCTTCTACTAAGACAAAAACGCAAAGCCCAAAAGCTCTACTACAGGACACGGTCACTAATTGACAAAATTACTTACGTTACATTAAAACAACTCCACAACAGACAAGCACTATTTGACAAAACAAAATTCGACGACCTAATACAGGACACCAATACAGGCAACCCCAAAAAACTACACACCCTAATCCAATCCATCCGTCCGAAGAATTCACACCTATCCCCCCCTCTTCACCCCCGGAAACTCTCTTACCTATGACCCACAGGAAATAACAAATACCTTCGCCAGCACCTTTGCAACTCGCTTTACTTCCACCAATACTCGCATCCCAGACTCCGCCATCCTTCAATTCATACGAACCCGTCCCTACCTCCAGAAAGACAAACCATGTGAACTATACATAACGACGACACCGCTGAAGCGATAAAATCTCTCCAAATCAACCAAGCCCCAGGACCCGACAAAATCTACCCCATTTACCTAAAAAACCTAACCCTAAACGCAATCTCCCACTTAACCCTAATTTTCAATGCCTGTCTTCAAACTGCGCACTTCCCCAAACTCTGGAAAACCGCCACTGTCATCATGATCCCCAAACCTCACAAAGACCCCAGACATCCCACAAACTATCGGCAGATCAGCCTCCTCTCTATCAATGGAAAACTGTTCGAAAAAATCCTCCTAAAATTCATGAATCCCTACCTTCAACCACACATCCACCCTTCAGAATTCGGCTTCCGCCCCGACCGATCATCGGCTCTGCAAACATTTCCCCTTGCCATTAACATCGCCACAGATCTTCGTCACAAATCCCGCCAGATACATGCTCTTTTAACTGACCTGTCTGCCTTCGACTCAATCAACCACCAAATTCTCCTGTTCAAACTAAAATCATACCTTCCCACCTTCGATACAAATCTCCTATCGAACTACCTAGAATACAGAACCTTCACAACCAAGTATCTCTCACACTTTTTCCCCTCCCACCCCATCTCGGCGGGAGTTCCACAAGGTGCAGTGCTTTCCCCCACCCTCTTTTCAGTGTACCTAAATGACCTTCACTCTTGCCACGGCATTCAACAATTTCTCTATGCAGACGACCTAGCCCTTCTCTCGCCCCACCGTGTTTCTCAACACTCCATCAACAACCTTCAAATCGCTGCTCACACTATCTCACACTGGTTCCAAGAAAACTCGATCACAATAAATCCTTCCAAATGCCAGGCTATGATCTTCACTTGGCGAAACATCCCACACCCCTTCCCTCCCATCACCATCAATAACACTCCTATCCAATGGTCCTCACAAATAAAATACCTCGGCATCACCTTCAACTCCAAATTAACCTGGACTCCCCATCTCAACATCACCATTTCCAAGGCAAACCAAAAAATCAACTTTATCCAACCCATCCTCCGCCACCCATCCCTCTCTGTCGAAAAAAAACTCCTATACTACACCCATATCAGATCCATCATTACATACGCCTCCTCCACCTGGTCAACTATCCCCCACTCCATATATAAGAACTTAAAAACTCTTGAAAACCGCATCATCCGCCTTATCTTTAACACTCTTCCCGGGCAAAACTATAACACCTTCCGAACTCAGCACAACATCCCTCCCCTCCCCCAATATATCTTCAACACATCCCGAGACACGGTACAGCAGTTCGTAAACAATCCCATGTTCACTCACTTCATTCAACCTCACCAACATATTTTCAACCCCCCCGCGTCATTCCCGAAAAAAGCACCCCCTAGATATCCTCCAACTCCCCCCCTTCGACCTAAAAACACCCGACAAATTAAGACCCAAGAAACGCCAAGACAACACCCTCAACAAAATAACCCCTCAACCCCCCCCCAATAATACCAACATCTTCAAACCCCCTAAATGCATACTCCTTTTCACACCTTTTCACTACCAACCCCAACAACCTTAAACGAAAAAACCCGTCACAATCCTAAACAATCCTAGTCCTACCCACCCCCAGCCCTCTGAGGAACGGGAGGCAGCTGGCCAATCAAAATTTAGAAGAAACAAAACCCAGGACAGTAGAGGACATAGATCCAGGCCGTCCTCACCAAAATACACCAAAGACGAGAGACGTTGTGGCGTGAACAGTGTTTCGGAAAATCTTCCCTTCGTGTTGGGTTACAGTGTATGAATGTTTGATGACAAATGATACTTAAACCATTGGATAAATTTACCAGGCACCCATAAAACATAAATTTTTAACATATCATTAAGATAACTTCTGGATAGACTATCAGACACATTATCAGGCACCGGTGAAACAGGCCCTACGTGTGCCTGATAAATCTATCCAGTGGTTAAAGTATTCGGTAAATAATCGGGAGGGTCAAGAGGCTGTTAAATGTTTATCTGGCAGATAACTCCAAAATAACAGAATTTGTGTGTGAACTTCTGTGATTTTCAAGGAATATCTGTAGTATTTCCTTGATAGAAATCGTAGTAGAGATTATAGACGATGCATTGTGAAAACATGAAAACATCGTGAAAAAATATATAACAAGTAGAAAATATAAAAGTTGACGGGAAAGAACTTACCAAAACATATTAAACTGAGCAGATATTTTCCCCAAAAAATTGAACTATATAAAAAAATGTTATCAAAAAGAAAAAATTCAATCACAAAAACAAATAATTCCCATTGTGAGTACTTCCTTCACTTTAAGGAGAGAGCCAAGTATGAAGAGAGAGAGAGAGAGAGAGAGAGAGAGAGAGAGAGAAGTGAGAGAGAAGAGAGAGAGAAGAGTGAGAGAGAAGGGAGAGAGGAGAGAGAAGAGTGAGAGAGAAGGGAGAGAGGAGAGAGTAGAGAGAATAGAGAGAGTAGAGGGTAGAGAGAGAGAGAGAGAGCATATCTGTGTGAAAATAAACCTTATTATATTAAATAGGCAACTATGAAAGAAAGTAAAAAAGAAGAATCACGGATAAAATATCTGTCGGAATAGTATTCGGAACTTTATCAGGTACGGGTGAAACAGGCACTAATTTTTACAAATGTACTAATTTACTTCCTTAATGTGTTAAGTCCCATTCAAAATGCAAACGAAAACATAAGTATAACGCATAGACGTAAACATTAACATAAGTAATAGACTGAAGTATTCACAGTGTCTGACATAAACGTAAGCAAAATAAGAGTTTCTATTGGCTGTGAGACATTCTAATTTACTATTGGTTGAATGTGAGAATCGGTTTCGAAGTATCGACTCTGTCCATGGCCCATATGGCGTTACTTAGTCTATCGACTTCGCTCATATTTCGATTCTCGATTTTGAGTTAAGGCTAAATGTCCCGACACTAGTACAATTTGTAGCCACCACGTGGCAGCACCAAAATAAGTAAAATTTACTGTACGGATAACGTCTGAACCAATGGTCCGATTTTCGATCTGTAAACGGCTTTTGACGCCTTTTTAAAATAAAATTTACGCTACGAAGCCCTTTTCCCAAAAGTATAGCCTAAATTCAAATTTAAAATTAGTTCTCAAACTTCCGAGAAAAAATTAAAAAATGTGGGCTTATAGCGCGATGGCGTCTTGCTTGCTAAATCCGATGTGACAACCATGCAAATCAGACGAATAGGAGCGTCGTAAAGTGAAATTTGGGAAAACACCTCGCCCCCACCCCTTCCCATTCTGCGCCGTTGCGTCACCCACCCGCCGTTGCGTCACCCATTGTTGTGGGCCCTCTGTCGGCACGGCGGCACGGCCAGGCCAGGCGAAGGAGGAAGGACTTGCGGGACAGGCAAGACAGACAGTTGGTTTGTGTTTTCGTCACTTTGCATCTCAATCTATTTTTCCACAGATATAAAACTAGAGATGCTGTAGTACTATTACAGACCGAAAGGCCGCAACGTCGGCACCTTCGCCATGGACACGGCGCCACCCGGACCACCAAGAAAATAATGACTCCGGCCGCAGAAGCCTACGCTCTCACGTCTTCCCACATTTCTTCTCCCTTTCGGCTTGTAGTTGAAAGCCACTTTCACTATCCTTTCTTCGCGCATTCTTAATATATAATTTTTCCATTTTTCTCTATATTCGTTAATTATGTTATTCCCACTTAAAATTTTTAATTCGTTTCGAATTTCTTTGCTTTTCTTGTGAACAAGAAGTGTATAACCTGCTATGGTTCGAAGAAACTTCATTTCAGACGATTCTAATCTTCTAATTTGGTCTTTAGTTAATGTTCAACATTCACTTCCGTATAACAGTATGGGTAGGGCCATTGTTTTCGTAGAGTTTCATTATAGTTTCTTTTCTGACTTTATTTTTCGGAGTTTGAGCTATTTTACCACAGAAGTGTCTATATCTGTTTAATTATACTTGTAAATCATTATTTTTATGTTATAGCCAAGATAATTCAATGCATTTACATGTTCTATTATTTTTTTTCCAAGGGCTCTTGTCTCACAACACCTAAATGCCATGATTTTAGTTTTGTATATTGATATAATCATGTTATATTGCTTATCTATATTATCTAATTTGTATATTGGTTCTTGGCCTTCTGTGGAGTCTATAATGACTTCATCTGCAAACACCATTATGTAACAGTAAATATTTGCAATATTTACTATAAATTGTCTGTTTTAAATATTTAGCCACTCATTTATGACTTTGTCAATATATATGTTAAATAAGGTAGATGACAATTGGCACCCTTTTCTTACACCTTGATTAATGATTGCACGTTGTTTTCCATTTTTTTTGTACTAAATTTTATTATATTTCCTCTATACGAGTATAGGCTCTGTATAGCTCTAATTAAATGTTTTGGTACTCCTTTCTTTTTAAATGTTTCCTATAATAGTGTCCTCCTAACGTTATCAAAAGCCATCTCATAATCGATGAACAGGTAGAATGTTGATAAATTTGGTTCCCATATTTTCTCTGTTAATTAGGTTATTGTAAATATACAGTCACTGCAAGATCTTTCTCTCCTAAATACATGTTGGGCTTCTGAGATTTTGTTTTCCATGATTGGTTTGAGTCTTCTTCCTCTTATATTAGCAAAGATTTTGTAGCAAGAGTTTAATAGGCTTATTCCTCTGTAATCGCTACATAATGTTCTGTCACGCTTTTTGTACATAGGGCAGATGTATGCTTCATTGGATTGATCTGGAATGTATCCTTCATGCCAACACGTATTTATAAAAGCTAATCATTTTAGTTTAAAATGTAGGGTTGAATTCTTTATTAGTTCTGCATTCAGGTCATGTGTACCAGCAGTATTTTTTAATTATTTTACCTTTGAGTGCTTCAAGTTCTTGCATTTCAATGTTGTCTACGTTGTCAATGGGTTCCATTAATATTGCATCTGCTTCATCATTCGTCCATATGATTTAAATATAATTTAGCCATTCTTTTTCTCTTATAGGATTAATTCTGAGAGTGACATTTTCTTCTCTGTTCAATTCTTTTATAGAGTTATATTCTTATAGACGCATTATATTGCCTTCCATGAAAGACGTGTTCTAAATATGCTATGTATCTCTCCTAGCTTTGGCGTTTAATTTCTCGTACTTTATTTCTCACTTGGACAGATTTCGTTTTAAAATTTTTTAATTTTTTACGAATTTGTGAATTAAAGTATTTAAAATAACTTCAAATGAAGTTTTTCGGACACTCAAAAATTTTTTGTGAAAAAGAGCTTCAAATTTCGAATTTACAGTAGCCTTTAAATGCAAGTTTTAGAAAAACGGCTTTAACATTTTCAAAGAAAATAGCTGTTTAGAAATAGATTTTACTGTTGTTTAATAATCTTAAAAGAATATTTCCGCTTTACAATCAGGAAACAGAAACATTAAGAAAATGTCAAAAAATGTACTTTGGGTAGCGATAGATGGCAGCTAGAAAGAGTATGTGGCAAGTACGAGTAGCTAGCCGAAATCTTTGCACACGTTCCTACTCTAACCACTCATTTTTTAAACTGGTGGTGCAACAAAATGGCACAGACTTTCTCGGACTAGTTTTAAACCAACTGGGAGAAGTAATTAATTTAAACAAATTGTTTTAAAAATGAGTGTCTAGTGTAAGAGCGAACGCAAACATTTCTATAATTTGCCGATTAATTGTTTTTGTGTGAATTTTTGATTTTTATATTGTAGTTTGGTATTCTCTATAAAGGTAAAAGGCTCTTTTTAAATAAGTGTAAGCAGCAGATAATTATGCAGGCGCAGCCTAACCTGCAGCTACACCCGGCGAAACTAGCGCCTCCTATCCTCCTGTACTAGCACCCTCGATCTTTGTCCCCGGTTTAGATGGAGAGTTGCAGAGCCCTGGTTCTGCTGCTTCTTAAAGAATACGATTTCCAGGAAAGCTGACCGTCGCCTTGCCTACTAGGTACACTAGCGTATCCTATATTTTATTTTGAACACTAGGTGACACCACTTTCGAATCTACTTTCTGTGGTAATGTGCCACGTTTTTTCTCTTTTCCTATGAAAAACAAGTTGTCACAGTCATATACGGAGCATAGGGCAAGTATATATAGTATAAGGAAAGTTATATAATGCTGCACGAAAATACGGCGGATTTTCGGCAGAAAAAATAATTGCAGAGTCCTGTTAAAAAAATGGATAAATCCAGTTGCTTAATGAAGAAAAACACGTGTAGCCAGAATCCCAGTTTTGTTGGTCTTTGATATTGAAAAATTAATTGACGGCAAACGTCCGTCCGTCCGTCCGTCTGTCCGTCCGTCTGTCCGTCCGTCTGTCTCTCCGTTCGTCTGTCCTTCCGTTCGTCTGTCCGTCCCTCTGTCCGTCAGAGTGTCTGTCCGCCTGCCCGTCCGCCTGACCGTCCGTCTGTGAACACTACTAGCGCCTAAACCATAGATTTTTTCAAAATTGAAGGAACCCTTGTCCAATTGGCTCGCGACGAAGCTTTGAGGTATTAAAAAACTTTCTTAAAAATTTAGTGGTACTTTGCATGAAGCTCCCAGGATATTTCAAAATCTTCTCAAAAACGTCACATATTTTTTTCTTTAAATTACTTGTACGAATAGAGTAAAATTCACTTATAAAGTGGCATATGTCAAATTTTCACAGTTAACTCAGAATTTTCGAAAATTAAAAAAAATATTCGTGCGTCTTCCAAAAACTATAAAACTGAAGTTAGAGGTTTTTCCTTCAAATAAAATTTCTTCTCCATAGTGAGTTCTTTCAATAAGGTCCTGTACATTTATTTGAAAATTGTAGTAGGTTTCGCGCAATATTGCGAGCTATATGTGCAATTTTAAAAAATAAAAAAGACGATTTTCTCACAAAATGGCTCCAATTTTTTCCTTAAATCTTTGGTAGGGATAGTGCTAAATGCACTCCATAAGATGACATAAATTCCATATTGCTCTATTCTATTGTCTTTTCAAAAGTGTATTTTTTTTTACTTGTCTCTCACGTTATTAATATTTGAACTATTGGCAACTTGTTTACATTATTATATTTATGTGTACTTCTAAAGTCTGTTCTACAAAAGTAGGCCTTTGTAAAGGGTCACGTACATTTTTTGTAAAAGTTAGTTGTTTCTGCGTAATTTGCGCTTGAAATTTATGATTTTTTTCTAAAAACTACTCAAAATTGTTTCTTTAAATTTTCTTCATACATGCAATAATAAATGGTAAGAAATATGATGCTAGTATCCTTTTCGGGTATTGCTCGTTGTTTTAAAAAATTACAAAAAGCAAATTTAAAAGTACAACCTGGAAAAATTACCTTTTCAAAAAATTTCAAGTTCAATTTTTTTAAAAAAAGATTAGTTTGTGCATAATTTGGGTTTAAAGTTTATCAAAAAATTCTCAAAAACCACTCCAATTTTTTTCTTTAAAATTTCTCCACATATGTAATAAGGGACGGTAAGAAATACGATGCTAGTTCCATTTTCGGAATTGCTCTTTTTTTCGAAAATTGCAAAATAATTTCAAAACTACAAAATTGAAGATATATTTGCCTCAGAAAAAAATTGTTGCAGTAAATTATTTATTTAAATAAATAAAGAATAAATAAACTACAGGAGCTATAGAATGGCACAGACTTTCTCACCCTAGTTAGTTTTCTAATCTCTGAACTCTTGACTAACGTTTGGTACAAGCCTCATTCTCTTCACGGCTGCTTTCATTTCGTCGCCTGAAAAACAATTGTTTTCACATTTTCTCAATTACTCGGCTCCGTAAGGCTATGAACAGAAACCACCATACACTCATTACTATTATAGAAGTATTCTTTCCATGTCTAAACGGGATGCCCG